>JAFMOD010000537.1:515325-565836 GCA_019802435.1 Corydoras maculifer | reverse complement strand
TCTGGGTATAAAACCATGTATTACACTGGAGGTTTTCAGTTAAAAGAGAAGAAAAGTTCACTGATTGTATCTCCTTCTCTCGCTCTCACGCTCTTACTTTTTATGTGTAGCAATAAAAGAACAAATGATTATTGAGAAAGAGCGACGAGCTCAACTGCAGTATGAAAAAACAAAAGAGGAGAGATGGCGGCGTTTAGAAGAACAGAAACAGAAAGAAGAACAGCGCAGAGCAGCCGTGGAGGAAAAAAGAAGGCAACAACTCAAAGAGGAAAAGGTCAGGTATAAATTATTATAAGGTTTTACATTTTTAACTGAAATTTTATAATAAACTATTTGTTTTTCACATACATTGGATCTAAGCTCTGGGTCAGGTTCCTGTCATGCAACTGCACCTGTGTCAAAAATGGTTTTGATAATGAAAAACAGCAGCTGCAATGAAATACCTTCAGAGTCTGATTTACCCTTCAACATCTTCTGTCTCAGCATAGTGTACCTCAGTATGTTTTACATCAGCACCTTTTACCTAACTACTTGCATAGTCAGTCATTTGGCCATACAATCACATTGTCCTGCCTCATCTGATTTTTAATCACCTGCCACTTTTACCTCTTTGATCAGGATTGAGTCTCTACTGGTAGTATTTCAGATCATTTTTAGAAAACTGTTGTGTGCTCTACACCAAAGATGATATGGGCCATGCAGACTGTTAACAGCAAGCCAGGGTGTGTGATGGGATTGCAGTTCTGACCTGCCCTCAGGAGAAAATGTGTGTGGCTTTGTATTTAAGTCATTTAAATGGTTCAATAAAATGAACAAATTGTTAAAATCATATTTTACAGGATGTAATTTTTTGGAAACATTGTTTCCAAACTGTTATTAATGTTCTTTATTTTTTTAAAATTTACTCTGATTGACCTCTTATTGTCAATTATATTATATTTTTCCCTTTGTCCTCTTTTTTTGCATTAGAATTTTACATATAGTTTTACTTGTAAATATTTACTATAGCAAGGTTCATTTCTTTTCTTGTCTTGACCTTTAATCATATTCATCGGCAAAATTTTATGCTTACATGCCAAAATCTTAATAATTGTAATAATTTTTAAAAATCTTTGTAACCAAAACTCAATGCAACTTTATTTGAGTAGCACTTTTTATTATAGAACATTGTCTTAAATCTCAATGGTCTGTGAAATCTGTTATTTACATTATTTTCATCCATTCATTATCTATTAGGGCCGCGGTGGGGTTCCCCATGCCCATCCAGGGGAGAGCGTTTCGGGTGCTGGGCAGATAGATCCAGGACAGGGTGTCAATCCATCGCTAGGCACACACTCACTCACACAGATACACTCTATATGGGGCAATTTTTGGAGAATTCAATTGACTTGATCCATGTTTTTGGACTGTGGGGGAAACCGGAGAACCCGGAGGAAACCCACGCGGACACGGGGAGAAACTCCATCCAGATAGGAATTCGAACCGGGAATTCCTAGCGCTGAAAGACGAACGTGCTAACCACTAAGCCACCGTGCCGCCTTACATTATTTTAAATAAGTAAATT
Organism: Corydoras maculifer; assembly: GCA_019802435.1. Taxonomy (NCBI): domain Eukaryota; kingdom Metazoa; phylum Chordata; class Actinopteri; order Siluriformes; family Callichthyidae; genus Corydoras; species Corydoras maculifer. The sequence goes on along the minus strand of JAFMOD010000537.1, from coordinate 564,272 downwards.
GTGATCTCACAAATTAACTCATATTTCATGATAAATAAAGAGACATATGGATAAAAGCAATGCCAATTTTTTTATTAAGTTAGATGAAAAGTACAGTAATTGTGTAAGTGATTGTGTTGCTATTTTTATTTATTGCAGGAACGAATGGATGCCCTGATGAAGAAATCAATTGAGAGAAGTTTACAGCTAGAGAATAGAAACAAGCGCTGGGGAATAAATTTAGGACAAAGTAAGTGCAAGAGATGAGAAAGAAGGGAAAACAGAATAGAGAGTTACTGAGAAAAAAGAATTTGTTAAAATGAAGTGACAGAGCAAATGATGTGAGAGCAAATTCTGGGTGCATGTGCTTGTGCGCATTTACGTGTGTGTCAGTCAAAATAAGTGAATGCTGGGACACATACACAGGCAAAAACACACAGTAGCATCTACATAATACTCTGCTCTCTCCCTTGCATCCCCCCATTGCCCAGATGACTCTACCCATCCCTATGACCACATCGCTTCCTCTTCTGCTGTCAGCGAATCAGGCAACGGTATGAACCCCAGCCGCCTATAAACCCTGCATTTCCCTTACTGAATTATATTGCATGCACCTTCAATAGTCTATTTGTGTTTATGGGGGAGGTATGTATGTGTAATGTGAGTGCAGTGTGTGATATTATAGTATGCTTTTGATAAGTGTGTTGGGTAATTCAGCCTTTCTGTGTGTATGTTTACTGATCCACTACCAATACTAATTTAAAAATGTGTTACTGATCTATTATAAATTGCGTAATTAACAATATAGATTTGATTTTAAAAAATATGACATGATCATTTTAGATGTAATATTGATCTGGTCATAATAAGATGTTTTAAAAACCAATGTTTAATATTAAAGTGATTTTTAAATTGTACATGTCATGCATCAAATGTTTCTAGTTCAAAGCAATTACACAATTCAAATGAAGAAATATATACATAGCTATATATACATAGCGGAGCATAGAAGGAAGAGACAATGAAAATATGAAAGAAGTAAGAAGGCAGAAGATGAAAGATATTTTCTTAATGGTCATTTGGTTATTTTATAAATTCATTAATTACAATAACTGGTTAATAATAAAGCTCAAAATTAAATTGCACTGGTCTAAAAAGTCGCCATGTCCTTGGTGTATTTGCCCAGCGCCTGAAACTTTCTCCCCTGGATGGGCATGGGAAACTCCCCCGCGACCCTAATAGAGGATAAAGTGGAAGACAATGGATGGATGGATGAATGGTCTAAAAAGTGATCATTCATCACGAGTCATTATAGAGAAATTTGTTCCTTTATAATAATCATACACACATACACATACTGCATTTCATTGTCATCATTGTCATCAGCTTGACATCCAGTGTTTATAATTTCATTTTCATTCTAGTCATTTCATCTTTCTTTGTTCCTTATTTCTTGCATTACTTTCCTAATCATCAGTCCATCATCGTCGCCTGATCTCTGCAGAAAAACCGACCCATCGTCTTTGCACGCACACACACTCCTCACTGTCTCGTTGTAGCAGTGATGCCAACCTGTGCACACCATGCCCTCGATACACAGGTAACACAGGTCACTTGTAACACAATTAACAGTTTTTTATTAAAATAATCATAATGAATGCTAAAGCTAAAAGAGTATAGTATCATTGGAAAAAACCCATTGTCTTCACCTGTTCGTTATTAAATCCCTAAAAATGTCTGTCTAAAAAAATGACCAACTGAAACTCTCTTTCACTTAAATATTGTTTGTCTTTGCTGTAAACTGCAGCTTAATTGTTATTTGTGTATTGTTTTTTAAATATAAAGTAATCTTAAATATATTATAATATCATAATAGATATCATAAACCCAAGATAGCCTACAACAGATCATACTGTCGTTTTTTATGGTTTATATTTAATTTTTAAAATATTTAATTACTAAAATTATTTTTAATTGTTTTGGAATAACACTGAATATGGTGACTTTTTTTTAACTAACCACACTTAATCTTAAATTGTAAATATGTTATACTCAACTTTATTGTTTTAATATTCTTTCACAAGAAGATCTTGTTCATAATAATGTTCATTTGGACTAAACTAAGCAAATGTCACTCTAAACATTTAGCAGCCATTTTCTTAGATCAGGAGGATTAGACTTTGTTAGCATTGTCTCTGTTTTTAGTTCCATCCAGTCCTCACAGACTGCTGTACCGGGGCTCACCTAGTCATCGCCGGTCTAATGCTGTCAGCTTGGAGATTGGCACAGGGGCAAATTCAGCTCCCAATACACCAAAGGTAAAAAAAATTATTTTGTGTGTGGTTTATGGTGATGGTGGTGGGAAAGGGGGTTGTAATATTGCCTGTGGTCTTTTGGTGATCACAGTCTTTCAACTTCAGCAAGTGTTTCATAGGAGGAGTAATAGTATTGAATGTGTTCATTAATCCATCCTTATCTAGAATACATTACTTTAAGTGAATTACAATAAAATATATGTAATGGTAACATAAATTGTGTTTTATTGCTAAATGTGTTTGGAAAGTACATTTAAACTGTATGCATTTAAGAGGCAATCTTTGAAAACCTGGACACTGTATTTGATAATTTATACATGAAGAACCTATATTTGTACTGTCTGTACAGAAGGAGAGATTTGGATCTGACAGAAGAACCCCAACTGCATCACCAGTAAGACGAGCCCGTTCTCCTGCTGATGTTTTCTGCCGCACTGCTTCACCAAAGTACACACACACACACACACACACACACACACACACACAAACACATTCAATGCTTTGTAACTGTTTTAAGTAAAATTCCTTATATTTTGAGGTTTCTAACAGTAATTATAAATACTACTAACCTACTTTCAATAGATTTCACTTTTGATTTTCTCTTCGATAATCAACACAATGTGAGTATTTAAAAAAGATTTTGGTAAATCATTTAGTAATTATAAAGGAAATAAATTATATTTCACATGTTTGTTTAGCAGTTCAAATGAAAATAAAATTTAAAATATTTTAAAATAGTATTTTGGATGACAATTAGGTAATTACAGCCAGTTTTTATTAAGACAGAAAACTCTTAACTTTTAACTCTTAACTTAATTTCTTAACTTTATTCAGTACAATCCAGTCTATTTAGCACATTATTACACAATATCCACGAATATTGCATGTTTAAATCTGCTAATTCAATTCAAGTTGCAAAAAAACAAAACATTGCAATTCATGTCATTGTTTAACGTGTTTAACAATGTTTAATATCTTATGCTTAAGTTCAAATTTTATATCTGACTTTCTTTTTTTGTATGTAGACCGTCTCCTAGAAGACACAGACAGCAAGCTAGCTTAGCTGTTGCACCTGTCAACACTGACAAACAAGCTGAAGAAGCTAAAAAGTATAACTCCACTCTTAAAAATGTTCCCACGGCTGAAGAGCATATCACTACTGGCACCCCAGGTACCAAACCTTGCACATCCAGCATCATGGAATGCAGAACCTCTAACCTAGAGAAAGATCAGAATGTGTGCAGCTCCAACAGTGTGACCTTAGATAGGAGAGCAGGTGAGTCACTGACTCACATTGCATTGCACTTGCACTAATAAATATTTAGTGCATATTAAAAATCCAATCTCAAAATATATTAATTCAGACTTTAATTTATAAAATTTTATTTGACAGGTAAAGCTGTTGCAGGAACAACAGATGCAGATGAGGCTTCTCGTCTGTTAGCAGAACGACGACGGCTGTCGCGGTTACAAAAGGAACAGGAAGAGCACCAAAGGTTTGTGGTTGCATGCATTGGTTTTATTTTGAATGAAATCCAGCCCTTCGCAACAGTCCCTGTTTCCACTTGAAATGTGGCAACTTGAAATAATGAATTTTACAGCCCTGAACTAATGCATACACTTTAGTGCACCTGTGATTTCAACTTTAAAAACGTTATCATGTTTGATTTTTAAAACATTTAGATTCTTTCTAGGAGTAGATGAGTAAATGACTGTACATATATTGGCATAATCAGTCTTATAATTTCAGACAGGAAAAATTTTTAAATATTTTGTTGGGGAACAAATACTGCGATATTTACTTCTTTGTTGATTTGCTGTAAACTGCACAGCAAGGCTCTGCAGTAACGGACCATGACTTCTCTTTCAGCATTGTTGCAACTACAATTATTTTAGAATTAACTGTATTGGAATAATTTAAAAAAAAATTAAGAAAAGTGTAAAAGCTGATATCATTCCAGACAGAACTAGACTCATTGGAAATATTGGCCTCGTTTTATTGCGATAAATATATGGATTTCATACATGTGATCCTTTTTTAATTTGTATTTGTGGCAAAGAACTGGTGATGCAATATAAAAAAGAAGAACAAAAACTAATTATAGACAATACATTCAAACACTGGATTCATTTGTGTTGTTATAATTTTAAAGCATTTTTAACTGCAGCAATTTTGTAAAAGAAATCATATAAGTGGGGTGTCTGTTTTTCCTCATGACTATGATAGGTCTCTCAGATTTCTTAAAAAGTACAAATTATGAATAAAAAAATTATGAATAAAAAAACAGTACTGTCTATATCCAAGGTTGTGTTTGTTTAAAACAATCCTATTTTTTGTTGTTATTATTAATTGTCATTTATTATCGTTTATTATTTATCTATGGTAAATTTACATTTACTTTAACTGTGAGAGTGATATGATGTGATAATAAGGACTGATGTATATATCAGACTCAAATTAGAGCAGCAAAAGAAAAAGCTGAAAGAGGAAGATGAGATAAAGGAAAAGAAAAAGAGGGAGGAAGAAACAAAAATGAAAGAGGATGAAAAGAAGGAGGTGCAGGAAAAGATGTTGAGACAGGTGAATATTGGTAAAAATTCTATTTTTTTTGTGTCAGTGTACAGAAATATTTATAAAATCATTTTGTTTATTAAAAGATTATTTGTTTATTCGCTTATTAACTATAATTTGTACTCTATTTTATAATATTTTCAAATATTATTATACTTACTTACTTACTTTTTGTCTTTGTCTTTTTCCTTTTTGCCTGTGCGTGTGTGTTAGCAAGAGAAGGGTGGTGTTTCCCAGAAGCAGGAGATAGAGTTAATCCTAAATCAGGAAGAAGAGGAAAGACAACAGAGAAAAAAGGTTTGGTGCATAAAATGGTAACAAAGTAATATGATACAAACTTAATGAGCTATGCGTAATCTAAACTTTACATAACCTGTAATCTTTAGATTATTATATTCATAAATCATAGACTTATCTTGGAAATGTATTTGTCAATTTTTATGTCTAGAGAATTGAAGAAATCATGAAGAGAACAAGAAAAAGCGAGAGTGAAATGAAGGTACTGATAATTATTGATTATGCATGGTTTAGGTTTTAATCAGAGGGTTTAGTGCTGATGCACAATTTACTTAAAGTAGGAATCAATTATTACAGTGACAATTGTAAATATGTTACATTTACATTTAGTCATTTTGCAAACACTTTTATCCAAAGTGACTTACAAAGTAAAAGTACAAGGTTAAGGAGGTTTAAGCCAAACTGCAGTATTAAAAATTTGCAGTAATTAAAGAAAAACACAATTTTGGAAAATTGTTTAATTCAACTTTTGAAACATTTATGGCAGGAATTACCAATAGAGCACGGTAAGAAAGATTGGATGTATTTCAAAAGTAGAATATATTTTGCCAGAAGCAGTTACAGAATCTGTATTATAGGTTAGTGTCAGTGCCTTGTACTGGATGTGTACTGGATTTACTGGAAGCCAGTAGAGAGAGACAAATATAAGAGTTACATAGGCTTGCTTGGGTTTGTTAAACACCAAATGAGCTACAGTTGAATGTGATTACTAATATTATGATATGATATTATTGCAGATTTTTTTCCATTCATTACTTGGAAATGCGCAATAATATTTTTACTATTAAATTCACAGATGGAGAACAGCCCACAGCTTTACTCTCCACCCTCCCAAACACCATCTCCTCCAGGTAAATGTAACACCACCATAAGGACATTAATTAATCTTTTCCTTTGTAGATATGTTTTAGATTACATACATAAAATAATTATTTAACTATAAATTATTAGTTTAAGTAGCATAAGCATTTAAGATTACTTATTTCATAGTGAATTTATCTATAAGTACCAAAGCATCTTCTTGAATCAAAATGTTTACATTATGTAAAAAAAATAATCAGGTAATTGAGGTTACTGTACAAACAGTGGAGATGAGTTAATGAGAAAAACATCTCTGATGGCAGTTTTATAAACAAGGACACCACAAAACAAAGTACATCATACATTATAGGCTTAAACATATCTTTGGGTCTTCCAAATAAAGCTGGTGGCTCAGAATGCCTCTGTGGCTGTGTGCAATTAAGTGTCTGCAGTTTTTGGTCCTCAAGAGAGGATTGGATTCCATGACTGTCACAGATTGTGCCATAGTTCTTCTTTTCAAGGACATTTAGAGCTATTTATAAACCATAACGCAGCATTCAGTTACTGAGTAAGAAAGAGAGAGCGCTAGAAAGAGATGAAGAGAAAAAGGCAGGTAGAAGAAGGGTGGGAAATAGAATAGAGAGAAAGGTATATAGAAAGATGAATAAAGGGAAACAAGAAATAGTATTTTTTTGTAAAGATTTTGGGTATTTTTGTGTTGATGATGTAATTCACCCCATCACATGATCAGCAACATTTGTGCACACCTTCTTAAATGTTATCCCATTTTCTTAGCTGAAATAAGCAATATATATATATATATATATAGGAAACATTTACATGTTTTAATGTTTTAAATATAATCTGAATGTTCTGAAGAAAACATAATTTAGCCTAAACACCAGTACATTTTTCTTTTTTATATTTACCAAGTGCCATGCTACAGACAAATAACTACATTGATTTTGGATTACTAACCTCTGGAGTAAAATTGGACATTTTTACATAATAACAATGACTGAAATTACATCTATTATCATATAACAGCTCTTTTTGGTAATGAGTTAGAATTTTAGACTCGCTTTTTTACTCAGACCAAAACATACACAAGCTAATGTTTAAAGTTGACAACTTTCACAGAGTGACTGTCACACTGGACAAAGAAAGCAAAAAGCAAAAGCAAAGTAATTTACAATCGTAACAAGTGTGGGAAAACCACTGGTTGTGTACAATAATGTTCAGTCCAAGATTAACAGAAATTATGTCTCTTATTAAAATATTGAAAACAACAACTATGCATTGTAAGCATAGATGCGTAAATCTTTACATAAGCTTAGTATATAAAACTGGCAAGCTAATCAAAACTTTTTTAAACATGTGGTTTGAATGCTTTTACAGCATGTTTTTATTTTTTAATAAGGTGAATTCCAGGTGAGCTTAAAGGTGAATGTTGAGGTAAATCCTCTGCCCACTTTTACGAGGGTGAGTTTTTTTTTTTTTTAGGAAACTATGATAAATAAAAAAATAACAATAGATGTTAAATTAAAGAAAATACAATTTCATTTATTTTTCTCAGGTGAAACCACATACACCAGAAACTATTAGGAAGCAGGTCACTCCAGAGACTCCCAACAGATTCCTGGGAAACACTCAAGTTATTAAACAAAATACCGATGACCAGGTGAAAAGCCCTGCCTCCCAGCAGGTGAACAGCCAGGTAAAAGTCCCCTTTGAACAAATAAAAAATCCCACCACCCAGAAGCAGAATGTGCAAGTAAAAGGCCTTACCTATGAACAAATGAAAATCCCCACCATCCAACAAGACAAAAGTCAGGTGAAATGTCCAACTTACGAAGAAATGAAAAGTTCAGCTTCCCTGCAGGTGAACAACCAAGTGAAAAGCCCTGGTTCTGAACAAATGAAAAGTCATGTTTCCCAGCAGGGGAACGGCCAAGTAAGAGGCTCTGCTCATGAACAAGTGATAAGCTCTTCTCCCCAGCAGGAAAATAGCCAAGTAAAGACCCTTGTTTCAGAACAAGTGAAGAGTCTGACCTCCCAACAGGGGAACAGCCAGGAAAACAGCGTGATAAAAAGCATCACTTCTGATCAAGTAAAAAGCCCTGTCTCTCAACATAAAAATGGCCAGGTAAAAAGCTTGGTATCTGATTATGTTAAAGGCTCCAGCATCCAGCAAAGGATTGAACAGGTAAACATTCCTGTCTTTGAACAAGGGGGAAGTCCTACATCTCAGAAAAACAAGAACCAGAATAAAAGCCCCACCAGTGAACAAGTAAAGGTATCATTTTCTATGCAAAAGGAAGACTGGATTAAAAGTCCTGCTTCACAACAGGCAAATGGACAATTTAAAATGCCTGTCTTTGAACTAAAAGGCCAGACCTCTCAACAATGGAGTGGACAGGTAATAATTCCTGCCTCTGAACAGGTAAAGAATTGTTCCTCTCTGAAAGGCAATGGTCATGTGAATAGCCCTATCTTCGAACAAGTTAAAACTTCATATTCACAGCAAGAGAATGGGCAGGTTAAAAAGCCTGTCCTGAAAGGGAGTGGTTCCACATCTGAACAGGTGAAAGTCCCTGCCCCGCAACACGTAACTGGCCAGGAGAACTCACATGTTAATTCCAACAACACTATATCATCTCAGACAACATCAAAGAAATCATCCCATAGCCCCGCATCCCTTAGTCCGCTGTCTACCAGAAAGGAATCACCTGATGAGGTGCAGTCAATGGAGATCAGGTAAGCTCTTGTTCCAGATGCATAATTATATGCCATGTATGTGTTTAATGTTTTATGTACACAGAATTTATAATAATGTAAGCATTGATTTTTACTAGATTTAAAATCATTATTTACATTATATGCCAAAAATCTAACACTTATCACACCTTTATAAGTCTTTCACAAGATGTTGGAGTTTTAAGCTGAAATAGTATTGGTGAAATTGGGCACTGATGTGGGATGAAGGGCTTAAATAAGAATAACAAAAAAAAAAAATTATGAAGATATATGTTTCTTCGGGGGTCACAGCCAAGTTTTCACTCTATATCTTCCTGGAGTTTGCCTTGAGCAGAAAAGTATAATTATGCTGCCACATGAAAAAGCCTTCGCCATGTGTTAACACAAAAATAGACACCTAGCTCAATGCACAAGCCATGTAGAATTGGTGTGATGACATACTTTGGGCATATAGTGTATTCTAATTAAGCTTTGTATAACTTGTGAAAGGTAAGTCACATTCAAAGAAAAACATACTCCATTACTTATATTTTTCACCAGCCCTGTGTCTAAAGAGGACCATAAGTCAATGCCGAAGTTTCCCCCGATTGCTGGAGTTCAGAATGTCGTCAATAACACTCATGTGCTGGGGAACTTGCTGGACCTAACAGGTCATGCGAACTATCCTATAAGGTCACATGGTGTTGAGTCTGCAGATTGCAACAAAAATGTCATTGAGCCAAAACAATCCTCCAACAGACTGGGCATGAAATAGGTAAACAAAGGTACCGTCTTACACAAAAGTTTGGTACACTTTCGTTTCATTCGCCTCTCAGCGCTAGGGATTCCCGGTTCGAATCCCCATCTGGGTGGAGTTTCCATGTTCTCCCCGTGTCTGCGTGGGTTTCCTCCGGGTTCTCCGGTTTCCTCCCACAGTCCAAAAACATGGATCAAGTTAATTGAATTCTCCAAATTGCCCCATATAGAGTGTGTCTGTGTGAGTGTGTGCCCAGCGATGGATTGGCGCCCTGTCCTGGGTGTATCTGCCCAGCGCCCGAGACGTTCTCCCCTGGATGGGCATGGGGAACCCCACCGCGACCCTAATAAAGGATAAGCGGGAGATAATGAATGAATATACCCAAGTGTTTTAAAGAGATTCTGTGGGTTAAATGCAGTTTACAAGTGTTATTAATTTAGAAACAGGCCAGAAATCACTGCTCTATACAGGTTTTAAAAGATAAAATAGTTAAATAATGCCCACAACACAGGTTAAAATGTAAGATAGTAGCAATTTGATAACCATTCAAAACAAAGCATGTGTGTTTTGCTACAGAACAGATAGCCAAGCAAAATGACATTTTAAAACTAAAATAAAAATTAATTAAGCAGAACTATTTTTATCACAATCAACAGGGAGTTTCGGAAAAAAGGAATACCATTTTTGGAATTGGTCACCTTATCAACCCTAGACCCATTATGTCTACTTGTGTTTCACCAGTGGAATTCCCAACGTTGTTGGGGGAGAGGAGGCAATGTAATGAAGTCCACAAGCCTGTGAAGTCTACATACTGGACACATGTCAATCTATTATCTGTTAAATTGCTAAAACTGGAACTGAAAGTCATACAACAACATGAAAATAATTAAAAAGCCATACTGCAGTGTTAAAAAAATTATAATCCCCTTTAAACGGTTTAACACTTTTTTTATAAATACATCTTAACACATTATCCTATTTTAATACCAAACCAAATAGTAAATTAGAAGAACCCAAATACACATTAAAGAGACATGTATTTATTTAGAAAATTGATACAATGATGTATGTGAATCTTCATATTCAGGAGCTGGTATTTTCCACTTTTGAAGAAATAATTTCAACATCTTAAATCTGTATTGTTGTATAATTTATTAGTTTACTTGGATTTTTATTAAGCAAACTGACAAAACAAGACCAGTGCTTTGTTAATAAAAATTTAACAAACAAAATTTAATTTGTTAATTATGATCAAATTTGTAAAATAGGAATTGAGAGTCCTTGCTATGTACAAGACTTGAGCTGCATAATAGTGTTTGCTGTGGATGTATTGCCTCTTAATGATGCACAGTACAATAAGAGACAGATCTTGACTGCAGTCAAGCTAATCAATTAATAGAAGCCAGTTTGGATAATAATTATGTTTGATAACACTACAGTGTAGTTGTTTTTTCATTAATGAATGTTTGTTTTTCACAACACCAATCAAAAAAATATATTTAAAATTATTTGTACGTACAAATTTAATTGTTCTAAATGCAGTAAATAATAAAGATTGGAAAATATTCAATATATTGATTCAGTCAATAACATCCCTTTCCTTGGGCAAAACATAATAATAATACTAATGCTATTACTACTACTACTACTTCCATTCATCCATTATCTTCCACTTTATCCTAGATTAGGGTCGCGGGGCCCATGCCCATCCAGGGGAGAACGTTTCGGGCGCTGGGCAGATACACCCAGGACAGGACGCTAATCCATCGCTGGGCACACACGCACACAGACACGCACACAGACACACTCTATATGGGGCAATTTTTGGAGAACTCAATTGACTTGATCCATGTTTTTGGACTGTGGGAGGAAACTGGAGAACCCGGAGGAAACCCACGCGGACACGGGGAGAACATATAAACTCCACACAGATGGGGATTCGAAGCAGGAATCCCTAGTGCTATGAGGCAAACGTGCTAACCACTAAGCCACCGTGCCACCTACTACTACTACTACTAATAATAATAATAATAATTTGTGATATAAACTGTTATAAAAATTAAGTGAATGGAAGGTAACCCACATGTATTTAGAACTACTCCTAGCATGGAAAACCTACTTTTTAAAAGTATATATTTTCTTATTGTAAACAGTCAAACCATCTAACTTCAAGTTTAATGAAGTTAAAATGTCATTTGTAATTAATTCTTAGTGCACATATCATTTAATTATACTTATTTGTGTTCGGTTGTAATTTAATCAATTTACTGATTGAAGTTTTAGATTATTATAAGTAAATGTAAGACTGTTAAATCTTTCTAGTTATTTCATTTACTTTTTTCTTTCTACAGGTAATACGATGCACAAATCCCAAGGACACAGAAGAAAAAACAAAACACATCACTTTAGAATACACTTAACTGCTTCATCAAGTCTTTAAAACAAACATGTCAAAATGAGATTCTTTAGAATAATCACATTGTAGATCCAATTCCACCATCCTACAGTACCATGATATGTCCTTTTTAAATAGAAAATTAAATATAAAGTTCTCAACCATAAATATTCATTTAGAATTTTTAGAGCCAACTAGCCATTCCAACTTCTTCAGCTGTTTTTTAATTTGTTACTTTATTTTATTAGTTCTTATTTATTTTTATTTTTATATATTTTATTAATGAATAAATGTTTTATTTGTAAATTTAGTTATATTTGTTTTATATTGTTTGTTTACTAGCAATAACTATTTATGAAATGATACCCCGTAAGGCTATATGTATAGATGTAGTTAGACATCATGTTAATTTTATCTACAATTATTTTAATTTTCCTTCATGTCTTCTGAGTATTCACTGGGCTGCCAAGGTATAAGATAACAGATATAAGAATATAGGCAGTGCATGTACAGCTGTGTGCTAATTGCAAATATAATGCTAGCTATATTAGCTTACTATTCAGAATAACATCCATATGTCGTACATTTAAACCGCGGTACAGACAAAACAGCATTAGAATGTCAATTGTAATAGCATGGAGCACTTAGCTATAACTGCTTATTCACTTAAAAATATGTTTGTTTATAAATATATATTTATAGTGTACATGCATTTTGTGTATATTAATTATGAAAATTAGCAAAATGCTAAAGTGAAAAGAAATTGTTTTGCAATTACAGTGAATCTTTAGAGAGCTAGTAAATGGTAATATTTTATGGAGTAGTTACGGGCAATTAACTGTGCTGCATAAGTGCTTCTGTCATTGATATATAATACAGACCCACTGATTAAAAAACACTGCAAAAGTAGAAAATAGAAAAAATGACTGAAGAAAATGAGACATTTTTTAAAAGGCAAAATGTATTCTTAATTTCTTCCTAACCCTTTCTTTTGACAAATGCACCTAAAATATGTTTTGGTATTTTTACTGACCAACTTCAGTGTATTTTATTAAAGCAGCTTAGGAATTTGAAACTGTAAAAGATAGAAAATTATCAAAAATAATAATTAATGGTTCATCTAATGTTCAAGTAACATTGTTTTTATGAATTCCATAATATTAATACTAGGTAAAAATATGATTTTCTATGAAAAGTGCATTAAAAGGCTCAGTCTAAATTAGCAAAGATGAGTCTTGGCACAACACTTAAACACAAAAAGTGCTTAACTTTTTGAGACAGAATGTTCAGTATAATCTTTTAACCAATCTAAATTGTCAAACTAAAAAAAGGTGATATAATGGCAAAACAAAGCTATCAAAACTGTTGTTAGACATTTTTTTTCAAAAGCTAGCGTCCATCTGTTGGATTCCAGCTTTTGTGTTCTAGGATTAATCATTGCCCAAATGTGCTCCAATTCCCCTAAATGTCAGATTCCCCTTTAGCTTATTCGCTCGGTTTCTGGTACTGGTATTTAGTCCTTAGGGTTCTTTTCCTAGCTTCGGTTGTTTATCGCTGCCGAGTTGAACCACTGTGGGTTTTGTTTCCCCTTTTCTGCTCTTATATTAACCTGCCTTTGTTTGGTATTTTTACAGCCTGTTTAGAACAACGTGTTCTTTTGCTGATTAATAATAAATCGTTTTTATGTCATGTGCATTTGACTCCTGTTCATCTTACTCTATCCAAGTATAGAAGTGCATCAATTGCCACTTCAAGAGTTATAATTAGTATAAACTTTGATAAATAATGCAATGCAAATCTGAATTCTCTCTTTTTAAAAAATCTGAGTGAACATAAAATAAAAATGTGATATAATATAAAAATAAATGTACCTCAATTTATGGTGTGTCACAAGTGCCAATTTCTTTTATTATTATTATTATTATTTATTTATTTTTTTTTTTTTGCTTACATTGAGAAAATAAATACATGTTGGTCAGTGAAAACATTGGAACTTTTCTTAAAAGTTTGTCAGCTAAACAACAGTTCAGGAAATAAACCTCTAATGACCTCTGTGACTAGCTCCAGCAATGGCTTAATGGTAAAACAATAGCGCTCTTCTGTTTCTAGATTCAAGCTCCAGAACAGACATGTTGCCATTTTGGCATAGCAGTTAGCTGTTAGTATTTTGGGTAGTTACCATGTATGTCAATCTGATTAAATGAGTCTGATAATTAATGTAAGTGATTGAAAATGAAAAATCTAACTTAAGATTGAGTAAAAGGGAAAAAACATCAAGCAACACAGACATGCGTTGAGACATCTAATATTCTGATTACTAACATGGCTGCTCGTATAAACCAGATGAAACTAAAGACCTTCCAATTTGTCTGAACATTTGGTAGTGAGAGAATGCTAGACTAATTATCTCATTTCATTATCTTCTGCTAATCCTCTACTAGGGTCGTCAGAAAGTTACAGAAGAAAACAATTAAGACACTGGACAGATAGACCCCGGACAGGGTGCCAATCCATCCCTGTCCAGTCCAGGCTGTTTCCCTGCTGTTCATTTGATAAGTACTAAAACAGGGACCAGCACTATCAGTAACCCTGGTTAAAAAAGCATCTTGGAATATTTACACCATGTATGACATGTATTTAAATACAATCATATATTTTTTTCAGTATTATGATTTTTTATTCAGAAAATATCTTTTTAAGTTTAACCACTGTAATGTGATTTAAAAAAAAAAAAACGTGTACTTAACTCTAGAAATTGGGAAGCAGTCATTATTTGACATTGACTTGATATTTGAAATTTGAAAGTGAGTAAATACCAGTGATCAAAATGAAAAAGATGTCAAATAATTTTACATTATTGTATCTTTAATGTTTCCATAACCAATAACTTCATCGTATATAACAATAACTTTCTCTTGCTTGTTGTAATGCTTGTTTATTTAAATTAAAGATTACTGAAAGTCTGTTGTGTTGGTTATGTTACTAATTGTGTTATGATTGTGCTGCTGACATTATGTTTATTGATTTGTATGATTGAGTTGGCAAAATATTTTAAATATGCATCCATCCATTATCTTCCGCTTTATCCTATATTAGGGTCGCGGGGGAAATGCCCATCCAGGGGAGAACGTTTCGGGCACTGGGCAGATACACCCAGGACAGGACACCAATCTATCGCTGGGCACACACTCACTCACACAGACACACTCTATATGGGGCAATTTGGATAACTTAATTGACTTGATCCATGTTTTTGGACTGTGGGAGGAAACCGGAGAACCCGGAGGAAACCCACGCGGACACGGGGAGAACATGGAAACTCCACCCAGATGGGGATTCGAACCGGGAATCCCTAGTGCTGAGAGGCGAACATGCTAACCTCTAAGCCACCATGCCGCCCCTATTTTAAATGTCTAAAAAAAAATAATCAAAATAACTTGGAACAAAATATAAATTATTGTCGTGCTTTTCCTTAAAAATAATTTAATAAATCAGTTTATTTCTGTAAAAAGCTGTAGAGCAGCCAAGTATATTTTTATGCTTTAATCTTTTAACTAGAGGTGCATTTTTTTTTATTAAAGAATCATGTTTTCTCTTGATAGAAAACAGTTGGAACGGCGTTTAGAATGTATTCAAACATTCTGTCCATGACTATTTTAAGTCTTTGGGATGAGTGACAGCACACAGATGCGAAAGAACGACACTGAAGACTTCTTTCTGATCTGTGATCAGTCAAATGACTTTACGACGTATTCATTTTGCTTCAACTTCAAAACGATACTGATCTGAACACAGTCTTTCGAATAGCTTTTCTCTACCCGTTTTCTTTTCTATTGTCCGCCTTCTGATTTTGGATTGGTTCACTAAATGGGGGTTCACTAATACTATTGGCTCCTGTGTCGTGGTCATACGGGTAGAGGTCAGTTGACCAATCCTAACCAAGGAAAAACGAACGCGGGTGTGAGAAAAAAAACGTCTGTAGTTTGCTGTCTTAAGCTTGGCGTTATTGTCGACGACGCAGTATGGACTCAGTACGTTGATATATAACGACGTAGTTTAGGAACGGCAAAATAAAGTGTGTTTTGGTAAGCTAGTAAATTATTTTTGTGTACTGAGCTACAAGCAATAATTCGACGAATATTAAAAACTACGACAATTGCCAAACAATCCAATTCCTAGGTGAATTAGCTAGCTAGCTGTCGCTCAGCTACTTGAATCACCTTGGGTAAGTAATGCTGTTAAAAGCGGTTATTATTTAGAGTTTTACAACATTTGTTTAAACGTGTTGAGGCCTCTGGTGCTTTATTAAAGTGGTTAAAATAGATGTATAGTTTGATGTCTGATAAAATTGAACATACCTGCGGTTGTACTGTAGGCCTAGTTTCGCTTAACAGCTTTTAGGTTTGTCCTTTTTTTTACAGCAAACAAATTGGTGAATTCGATTTGAAATAATAACAACAATAAAATGTAACTTACAGGTATATTTTTATCGTCGTGTCGCTTAATTGTAAGATTAAAAACTCCGTTTTGTTAGCCAGGCCTGTGTTTCACAAAAACTTGATGAAATCGAGTCTCATTAAAAAAACTTGCCAACTATTGTAAGTGATTTGTTTGATGAACGTCAATAATTAAAGTCGTGTTTCCTGGTTGAGACGTTTTTCTTAACTCAATCACTGTAAAAAAGCACTTACGTCTTATAACAATTTAACCAACGTAAGGTAGCTCAGTGGTCAGGGTGTTGGGCTATCAATCTGAAGGTTGGGGGTTCAAATCCCAGGTCCACTAAAGTTACCAATGTGGGTCCTTGAGCAAGACCTTTAATCCTCATTGCTCCAGGTATGTTGCGCTTGATGTTGTGACCCTGTGCCCACCTTGTAAGTCGCTTTGGATAAAAGCATCTGCTAAATGACCAAATGTAAATGTAACCTTAGGTTTGAATATGAGGATGATCCTGAAATTTTTCTTACAATCATTTTCAAAGTTATAATAATAAATCAAATGTAAGATAAAGCTAAAAGTGAGTTTGAAAACATTTTGGCATATATCCAACTGAAGTAATTTAGCCCTGTCCTATTTTTACTATTGTTATTTTGGTTCTTATGTAGAGTTTGGTTTCGATTATATTAGGTTATTACTACTGTTCAAAATAAGTATGTGAAATGTTTTAATTTTTTTTGCTCTCAGGACAAACTTTTATCATTTAGTAAATGTGTTTGACAACATATCTTTGACTTTTGTAACACCCAGTAATTAAACAATTTACCACACCTCTAATCTGGATTCCAGTGTGGTGCTTTGCAAGCACATTCTTTTATTTAGAATAGGATAGAATCTAGAAGAGCAAATTAAACTAACATTTGTTTTTTGTTTTTTTGCAGTAGGATTGATATATAATTAAAATAGCTTAATAAATTGCTGTGACATGCAAGCTTAATTTTTTTGTATCTTTTATTTATTTTACAAGACGTATCAAGTATGTAAAAGGTTCTTTATTTGCCCTAAGTGGTCAGAAGTTTTATGGATATCTAAAATTATTACCTGTTTTTATTGACTTTTCTGGGGAAAGTCTTTAGAACAGTTTTGCAGACTATCTGAGACTTAATCATTTGGTCAGGTGTACATGTTGTATAACAACAGATTTGCAGTTAAATGTACTTGAACCTGGACAATGAGCTGTCAATCCTCTTCTTTGAAAATCATTGAGCAGTTGTATCAATCAAGAACAGTTCTAAACGTCTTTTAGTATGTATTGTTAAAGCAATAGAGTAGTAAGTATTTAGTATCCATCAGTATTGGTCACCTTATCCACCATATGACACAAGTTATTTGATGAAAGTGGGAAACCAGAACGGTAATAGTTTCACTATTCAGTAAAGATTGACACCATTTTGTGTTCTAAGCATGAACAAATAAGTCACCTCTTATTGAATAATATGAAATCACAGTTTACTCCTATACTAGCTGTTCTTACCTACAGCCTTTACCTACCGTATAGTAGGTAATTAATAATTATGAACACAGCCTAAATTTCCATAAAGATTATTATTCACTCCCACAGCTGCAAATTTCACCAGCACACATTCACATTCTAAATTCATTAAGTGTTATATAAATTCATATTCAAGTTGATATTCTGCATCTTGTTGCTTAGTGGAGTAAAAGTTTTTAACTTGTCATTATTTATGTTTGACTGTTACTATGTGAATCATTATGTGAATCATTACTCTTTTTTTTATTTCCTGAAAGGCCATAAGATTTACAAAATAAGCCTTTTTTTTTCCTTTAGGTTGGAGTTGCGTCATAAATATGGTTAGACCTCACTCTAGTTCTCGTTCAAGACAGAGGTAGTTCTTTCTTCATTTTAAGTCTTTTTTTTCTTTTTCACCCTTCTGTCTTCTGAGAAACATTTGTCATCATTTTAGGTCCTTTTCTGATCAAACTGAACACCATGGGGGACGCATGAGCTTTACTTCAAAGGGATTTCGAGGAGCCCCAGGTAAGGTTTCCCCTAGCTGGAGGGACAACCACAGTGGAGGTCCCCCACCTTACCCCAAGCGACCAGGCATGATGGGAGATACCAGAGAGAGACAGCAAGGACATTGGACACCTCCAAAGAAAGATAACCACAGACCGTACCCGATGTCTCAGGACTCTCACAGGGGCCGCAATAGAGCCTCTCCTCTTCATTCATCTCGCCCTCCTCCAGTACAGCATCGTACATCTCCTCACAGTTCTTCTCAGCCACCCCCAGGCCATCATAGGCCTTTCCAAGGGAACAACTCTGGGCGCTTTTCTCCTTCCTCCCGGTACTTTCACACTGGTTTCTCAGATCGCAGAGGTCCTTCACCTCACAGTTCTTTCAGACCCTCCCTACGATATCAAAGTCCTGCCTATGATCCGGAAAGGAGCTGGGCTTCTGGAAGACCACCAATACCCAGAGCGAAACCTTATGGAAGACCGCCTTACACAGGGCAACGCTGGAACGGCCCAGGAGGTTTCCCAAAGCCAAATGGGAGGCCTAGACCCCTCCACTCTCCTGAGAGAAGGTCCAGGGAGTTTCATGAGAGGAGCTCATATCAAGAGAGGTACAAGATTCAAGACTTGCCTGTGCAGGCTGGGTGAAATCAGTAGTAAAAATATGAAGGCTCTGTAAAGTACAATCTAAAAAAACATAAAATTCAAAGGGAGAATAATATGTTATCGCTGCACATGGATTAACATGTTAACCTAAGGGGGCCTATTAAAGCACATTGAGCAGTGTGGAGCATGGGTATTTACTGCTTGAAGTTTTAGTCACCTCTTATACTTTGCCCACTGATATAATGGAGTTAATCAGGGCTGAGATTAAATATAGTGTATTAGAAGAATAAAAAAAATTGCCCTTCTTTCCTGCCTTGCAAGGGTAGTAAGGCGTGGCATTATAACCCCCCTTGTTTGTATTGTTTGTGATGGATATGCAGGTGGTCTGCAGAGAGAGATCCAAGAAAGCAGCATGGAGAAGCTGGCAGGGGTCAAGGAAGGAAACGACCAATGCATCATCCCCCAGATTGGGTACGCCGCGAAGAGCCACTTCCTCGTCCCTTTTATCGAGCCCCTCCATGGAAAGCTGGTCCGCCCCATTCTGTATCACGGTTCCCCCCACATTTTCGCCCACAAGACAGGCCATTCATGCGCCCTTTTAAACGGCGCAGCCTGGATGTTGGCCATTCCCAGTTCTCTGCCCCTGATCACGGACCGCCCAAGCGCTTTCGCAGAGAGGTGACCATTCGCCAATTTCCCCTGAAAGGCTTTGGAGGTCGCGGCCTGTCCCTAAAGGACAAGTCCCGTCTGCTGAGTAGGCGCAAGTTCAGGGAAGAATCTGTGGTAAAGCTTAAAATGCCCCTGTCAAGGCCTAAGAAACCCAGAGAGCACAGTCCATCAGAAGATGGCAACGAGTCCTCCTCCAGTGTCCCATTTCGTCCAGTCATTGGAAAGAAAGATCTAAAAAGACAGACATCAAGAGATTCCGACTCAGATTCATCGGATCCTGAACGGAATTCGGGGACACAGGGGGAACCCCAACGCTCTGTGAGAGCACGCAGGTACGGTATCACCCCTCCTACTGTGGCAAAAGGCGCGTGATGTTTAGAAGTTTCCAAGCTTCCCGGTTTATCTGTGGCAATGATTTCTTCAGTGGGCATCACACAGGGCACAATTACCCTAAATGTGCTTAATCTTAATGCAGGGGTCTCTAAAAGGAGGAGACCTATGAGAGTTTCCTGAAGGGCTAAATCAATACTACATCAAAAATCACTCATTTATGGTCAGACCAAGACAGTCACCATGGCAGTAAAGGGCTAAACAGGGAGGGACGACTATAAACCATCTTTCTCTTTAAAATAAAGCATCTGCTGGAAAAGTCTTCAACCTGCAACGTCATTCCTTTCTAAAAGGATAGTTCAGATAGTAATGCTCTGCATGTAGAAGCTTGATTATGGTTACACAACTCCTACCCAGATGACAAAGAAGTTTGCAGTTAATCAAGATTCAATCCCTGGAAGAAAAATTGTAGGTGTGTCACGGACAACGGAATTCAAGTAGTGGCATTTCATCTGTGGCTCTCTACCTTATAAAAGGATCTCCTAATTAAGCATTTGGAGGAAGCGGAAAACCATTTCTTCAGATCCAAGCTAGCAGTTTTAAATGCTGTTCATTCATGTCTGATCTTTGCAATGCCAGAACGGAACATCAATGGAGGCTTGAATATCTTCCACACATTACCTAGATCAATGCTGCTCTAAAGACCAGTTCTGCATTTCAGGTCTTTGATCTAGAACATATTCAGATGGAATTGGATCAGTGCTGGATCAGTAACAAAAGTCAATGTTGTTTCATCCTGACTGAATAGTGCAGATTTGCGATACCTGACCATGACTTGTAGTGAAGATGTCAAGATATTTGATGCACTCAGTTAAATAATCTTCATCAGGACCACTACTGTCTAAAAGTTACCAGCCTGAGATGAATTCAAAACCAATCTTCCAAACACCAAGATGACCATTCTGAGCTTTACTCCTATGAATCAGAAGTCATGGCGAATACTGAGTGACCTCCCATGGTGTGTAGGAAATTCCATGATGGAATATGGTTCCAAAGCAAAATTACAGATTTTATAATGCTTATTTACACTGATTTTGAGACAACATATACTCATTAGACAACCTGGCCACATTGGGTGCCATGATGGGACTGAGCTGACAAAGTCCACCTAATAGACTGAAAACTGATTGGCCAGTATCTGTACAGCTAACTTCTTTGAGGTCACTTATACCATCTTTGATTGATGAAAAAATGATTTGTCTCCTTTGGAGAACACGTCATGAATATTTTTGGAAGTCCACAATGCTCATCAGAAAAGCAGTTGTTTTATCTGGTTGGTGTGGATTCTTGGATGAACAGAAAGCAAGATATCCTGAAGTGTGTGGTCAAACTTAAATCAGCTAATTTTGGATTGGAAAAGGAGATGATGTATGTAAAGGATGGAATTAACATGAACCGACAAGGAACACCACAGGATGTTCAGGAAATATCTCGCAGATGGCTTAAGCCAGAAAAAGATGGAGTCAGTTTACCGGATGTCAGATTTTTAGGAGCAAAACAAACAAGTCTTGGTCAGATCCCGTTCTGCATTGTCATTTACTCGCATTAGTGCAAGAAATGTGTTTAAGCCCAAAGTGAATCAGAAAAGTAATCTACCAATTGAAACTGAAGCGTGGAGATGATGGGCTAGCTTTGCTGTAAGTACTATACCAGTGAATTCTCTATTGTTATTTTATGTTTTTATTGCAGTAGGCTTTGATCCTATAAGGCCTTTTTATTTTTTTTGTAATGTTTGAGTTCTCTTGCTCCTCAGTTCAAGTGAAGGGTATAACAATGTGTCTAAATTTAAAATGAGCGTTGTGCTGTACTATATATAAAGCTAACCTAAATATTTTAGCTGTATTCTTTAAAGGTGAATCTCACTTCTTGCTTCACCAAATTTTTTTAGTTCGTCGCCATTAGACAAACATGACCTTGTTGTGGTCTCACACTGGGAAGCTGGAACTACACGAAGTGTCAGTCCTAAAAGCAACACCTCCTGGAAGAGCCGAATTTCAAGTAAGAAAATGATCTTTTCCACCTATTGGATGTTATAGCTTTTTTTTTCTTGTGTTAATGTTTTTGTTTTAATCAGATGACAATCCCAGTGAGCGCTTTGAGAATTCTTCACATAGCCAGAAACAAACAAGGTACTGTTCTATTTTAAGCCTTTTTTTTACTTATCCTTTTCTTTTCATGCATCATTTTTAGATTGACATTGCTTTTTTACTTTTAAGGCCTGCTGATGGTACTCGAAGATTCTTCAGAAAGCCTGGTCCTTTCCAGGTAATTATGACGTCGTATAACCCTTTTGCTAGCTTTCTTTTTCTCCCTCTTCCTTCCTTCTCTTTCCTAAATTGCAGTGTGGCTTAAAATTTTCTCTATAGAAACCACCCTTTCGATTACCCCGTCTTAATTCTGGGTTTAAAAAAGGGCCTGATGGCATCTACAGAAGACCTCTGATGGTAAGTTGGTCCTCCAGACCAATTAGGGGTGTTTTGTTGACAAATCTCATTCTACAGTGTCCGTTCAAACAACAATACTTTCGATCATTTCGAATCTGAAAATTGTAAGAATTTGTCTCTGAGAAGGCGGCACGGTGGTTTAGTGGTTAGCACCTTCGCCTCTCAGCACTAGGGATTCCCGGTTCGAATGCCCATCTGGGTGGAGTTTCCATGTTGTCCAAGTGGGTTTCCTTCGGGTTCTCCGGTTTCCTCCCACAGTCCAAAAACATGGATCAAGTCAACTGAGTTCTCCGAAATTGCCCCATATAGAGTGTGTTTGTGTGAGTGAGTTTGTGCCCAGCGATGGATTGGCGCCCTGTCTGCCCAGTGCCCGAGATGGTCATGGGGGAACCCCATCGCGACCCTAATAAAGGATAAAGCGGAAGAATGAATGAATAAATGTCTCTGAGGATGATATCCTATTTTATAATTAAACCCTTATTTTAATGTTTGAATTAACACAGCGGAGGCTCTGTTTTTAAGGATCAGGTCTTCATAGCTGTTTTTCCTGGTCATGGTTGTAAAGAGATGCATGTTTAATTTTTTATAGATAATTAGTGAAAACAATGACTATTAATTTAGATGAACCAAATACATTTATTTATTGTACAAATTTAACATCAGTGAGTGTGTGGAAGAAGCGTAACGGCAATGGAAGGGGTGGGGGGGGTGGGCAGAGCCCTCGGCAGTAGATGTTTATTAGAGGTAATTAGTGAGTGTGTGGCCTTTATAAGCTGGAAAATCTCATAGTATGAGGAGGTTGAGATCGATCATGAGCTGCAGTAATTCGAGGCCATGGCATTTCCAGCATCCAACATTATAATTTTAACATATTATAAATACAATGTAAATAAAGCTTCTTGATCTTGGGAAGTCATTCAGTGTTACCTTATCACAGAATGATAAATCTGGATCTTTTGGAGTAGATGTTTGATGTGATCATGTGTTTTTTTTTAACAATGTTATAACAATCTGCTATTTTTAATTCAGATAATGTATCTGAATTCAGATAATTGTATCAAAGTCTAATCTATACAATACATGTTTATTAAAAATTTATAATGTTATAAATGAATAAAAGAACCCAAAGTAATTTCTAAGCAATTTTAGGCCTTTTGGTTACATTAATTTGAGTTCATTTTTATGAGAGCACTGAAAAATAATAGTATGATTGGCAAAGTTGCAAAATAAAAAGCTGCCACTTTTCAAAACAAATATTGGTATTTGCTATTGATATGAACAAACCAGAAATTTATTGGATCATTGGATATTGCCAGCTTCAAAACCTTATCTGTGACTCCTGTTAGAATTATGGTTTTGGTCAGTTTGGCTTCTCATTGATGAAACTACACTTTCTGAAAAATACAAGCTATACAAATTCTAAAGGAAAAGTTCAGGACATCTGTCTATGAGGTACATCCAAAGTAAATGTGAGTCATGCAATAACGTGATGACCAAAGCACAAAGTCCACACATTTTCCACGTTGAATTAAGTTGTATGTACTTTTAGGACTTGTCTGAATATTTTAGCTTATTAATACTGATCTAAAGGTTTCATATTTTGCAGTTTCTAATCATGTTTTGTCTTTTAAAGGCTACAATAATTACACGGCCTCCCTTTAAGAAGCCAATGCTGAGGAAAAGCCAAAGCATAATGACAAAGTACAAGAATATGCAAAGTCTTCGGCATAAGGCACCTCCACATCAGCGCCAGTCTACCAGCTATCGCCGTTGGTAATATCACGGTGAGTCTTAAGTTTCAGTGATCTTTAAAAAAATATATTAATGCATACCTGTTTTTGCAAGAAATATGTTATGATAAAATAAGAAAATTGGCCGGTTTCAGTAAAAAGCATGACTAACTTCTGAAGGCTTGTGTAGATCGTTTAGCTGCGTTTAAAAAGTTATTTGCACATGGCCGGTCTCATGTAGGCAACAAACCAGCTTTATGGTGCATGTGTGTGTAAGTAATAGACTTGATACATAAATTCTCAAATTTCTTTCTGTTTCTGCAGATCCATGGTCAATCTATGAGCTTATCTACAGGTTTTACTGAAGCCAATTTCTCAATACTTCAAGTTCCTTAATTCCGTGTTCATTTGTTCATTATGTGTCTGCAGCACACACAGTTGTGATGTATTATAGTGTGAAATTTTTGGGAGTGCAGCTACAGCACTGAATTTTCATTTGCAGATTTATTAGCTGTATGTAATTAGTTTCTGCTCTGATGGAGTTGATATGTTGATGGTTTGGGTTATTTAACAAGCTTCTGTCGGTTTTAGTAAGTTGAAGCGCTTTGTACAGAACCTCCATTATTTGGCCTGTTTATAGAGATTTCAATAAAAAACTGGAATTACTGTATTCTGCAGTATGTGTTTATATGTGTCTCAATGAATTACACATAAAGTGTCTTGTTCTCCTGCATATAAAAATTCAGATTGGTTTTTTAACACTTTACTGTTCTAACAACCGTTCTATTCATATAGCTTCTTGCTACTATGAATTTAGACTGATTTTCAGCAACCAACCTCCCGCTACATCCAGGTTTCTCCTCCTAAGAATCTACAGGTTTTGCATTACAAGAAACTGATGCACTAGGCAGTAGGGAAACCAAATTCTGAAACAGTTGTTTAGTTGTTTAATAATATATTGAAATACTTTTAACAGTAATGTTAAACATTTGCTAAAATATTATATGTACATTCATTGACCCGGAGATCTGCAGTGTAAAGCAAATATTTAATTATTACTATACTACTTCAAACATGCACCTCTCACTGAATGGGCGTACTGGACAATACAATAATTCAAAAAGACACAACAGCTTCACTCCCTCAGTTTTGCCCGACACCCTGTTCCCTTTCTCCAAATCTGGATAAGTGGCAACTTCACATTATGGGTGGATGCACATAGATTTGAGAGAACTTGTTTTATGAACAGATTTAGGTGGAAGTTTTTATTAATATTTTGAATAACAAAAAAAATTAAGTAATAATTTAGAGTCCAGTTTTGTTTCGATTTACAAGTGGTGTCGGTATGTGGTAGCACAGTGTACAATTTGAGCATTGTATGAGAGAGAGATAGAGAGAATGGGCAATATTAAGCAGCTGGATTAGGCCTCAGCTTCTCTCAGTAGTTCCTGTTTTTGGTGGAAGTAGTCACGGAACCAGGCAATGTGTTCGCGTTTCTGTTGAACTGTGAGATGATGGTTCTTTGAGAGTCCAATGATAACCAGCTCCATAAAGTGACGTACAGGACCGTGTTGGGGAAAAGAGTCATTCAGGTGATGTTGCAAGAACACATGTTCATGAAATGGTACGTTGGCTTCCTCCTCCATACCTAAAACAGAGCATACACACACATTTGATTACTACAATATAATGATTATAGCGCGCTTTTGAAATCAGAACATTTTACAAGAGCTGGCAAACAATTACTCTATTCTCAAATCTATTTTTTCTGTTTCTGAGATTTCATTTAGGCAAACTACTGGCTATACACCATCTCAACTGATTGTTAAGTAACACTTTTCCTGCAGAGAGGCTCTCAGCATCAGGATCTAGAGTAACTGACAGCCGTTTTCTGGTTAGTCAGATTTAAACACACAGCCATGTTGATGCAAATATTTATCTGGTACTTACCCGCCTCATTGTTAATTGGGTACTCCCACAGCTTTCCCTTCTGGCTCCACTGGATCATCTCCTCGAACCCATTCCGAGGACTCCTATTTGATATCTGAACGAGTTGATCAGCAAAATCTGCATCCCAGAGACAGGGGCCTGCAGCTAAGCATTGACCCAATACAACATTTATGTAAATATGGACACAAGACATACATTCTTTAAAATTCATTAAATATGAATTCGCCTGCTGCCACATCTATTTAGAATCTTTAAAAATTGGCTAATTAAAATAAAAACTTATGTATTTCTTTAAACTTCACTTTTAATGTAGTTGAAGAGACCTCAACTGGATTTTCTTTAGACTTCGACATTTATTAAGAATAATGAGCCACTATTACATATGTTGGTGGCAAAAGTATGTAAACTCTTAGAATTGGCAGATTAAAGTGAAACTGGGCATTTTAAAACAATAGGACGACAATCAGATGTATGTGATTGCCCTGTTTTATTTTACATAACAAATTCATCAATGTGGGCGGCACGGTGGCTTAGTGGTTAGCACGTTTGCCTCTCAGCGCTAGGGATTCCCGGTTCGAATCCCCATCTGGGTGGAGTTTCCATGTTCTCCCCGTGTCTGCGTGGGTTTCCTCCGGGTTCTCCGGTTTCCTCCCACAGTCCAAAAACATGGAACAAGTTAATTGAATTCTCAAAATTGCCCCCTATAGAGTGTGTCTGTGTGAGTGAGTGTGTGCCCAGCGATGGATTGGCGCCCTGTCCTGGGTCTATCTGCCCAGCGCCGGAGACGTTCTCCCCTGGATGGGCATGGGGAACCCCACCGGGACCCTAATAGAGGATAAAGCGGGAAATAATGAATGAATGAAATTCATCAATGTTTGTTCATTTGTTTCTCATCATGCTAGAAAAGAGTTTGGACTCCACAGTGTGTTTGTGTGTTAGGTCTTTAATGAGGTAGAGGTGTCGTACACCGAGACTTAGAACATTGTAAAGCTCTTTTGGACTAATAAAATAAATAAAGTGCTGTATAATATCAAACTTAATCTTAGTAAACATCCACCCATCCATTAACTTCCACTTTATCTTCTATAAGTGTCGCGCGTTTCCCCCATGCCCATCCAGGGGAGAACGTTTCAGGTGCCAATCTATTGCTGGGCACACACTCATTCACACAAACACACTCTATATATGGGGCAATTTGGAGAACTCAATTGACTTGATCCATGTTTTCGGACTGTGGAAGGAAACCGAAGAACCCGGAGGAAACTCCACCCAGATGGGGATTCGAACCGGGAATCCCTAGCGCTGAGAGGCGAACGTGCTAACCACTAAGCCACCGTGCCGTCCTTCTCAGTAAACATGTCTTCTGATTTTATTAATGAAATTGTTTTATCTCCATATGACAATTATTCACTCTTTTTCACTCTGGATAAAAAAAGTCTTTATCTTTCATTAATGAGAAATTTGATAATTCATATCATTGGTGTAAAATGTCTCAATTTTAGACTCTAAAGCCTGCTAAACAGAATTTTAACTGTTTATGCATTTATCTGGACCTTAGCTTTGTCTCTTTTGATAGGTTAGTAGTTGGGACTGAGGTGGGTAAAAAAATAGCTTGTACAATACTTGATTATAATACTGGGTGTACTATGTTCCTTTTAGTGGTTGTAGAGTAAAATTAGTGCTTTTTTTTTTTTTTTTTTTTTTTTAAAGGTTTTAATTAAAAAAAAAATATATATATATATATTTACCACATTCAGGTTCAGTTTTCTGGTCTGTAACACTAAAGATGTTAAGTCTCTTCCCTGAGAACACTGATTTCCTGTAAATGAGCAATAAGCCACGAAATTTAAATGTTAATACAAACGACAACGATTTTGCAGAAACTAAAAGAATCTTAAACTGCTATTAAATCTAAATCAGGTGTAAAAGCCAACAATAGGGAAATAGGCCTGATTCAAACATTTAAGTATAAACTTCTACAGATTACAAGACATCTTTAATAAGTTTAAAATTCCTTTCATTGGTTTAATTGGATTTTACTTCTACAGTGTAGCTACTTTTTCTGTAACTACTGACTTTTGTTTTCTCATTTGTAAGTCGGGTTAGATAAAAGCATTTGCTAAATGACTAAAATGTAAATGTATTTGACACAGACTAATAGTTTATCGAAGGCCTCCTATCGCAGTTTAGTATAAAATTGATCTACAACACATACATAAATCAAAACAATATAAAATATTAATTAAAAAATTAAATAATATTTAAATATTCAAAAAATTTAAGCTGAAATGTAAACCCATGTTAATGAAGCAGAGAATATTAGGTGTTTGTCATTTTATATATACAGTAACTGACCATAATTTTATTCTTTATATAGAATGCTTTTCACTTGCAAAACAAACTATTTGGTTGAGTGCATAACTGTAGTAACATCAATTATTTACCCCCTGATACTTCCAGACAGCTCTCTTGTGATGTCACGTTCATAAACGTAGCCCCGTCCATCATCATCAAATAGGATCTGATTGGCTGGTCTGTCATTGAGTCTGCCTACTGGCTTTTTTCCAACCTTCATATCAGCAATGATATTTCTGAGGGAATATATTAAAATCATACTCTCAGGGCAAACTGAATGATAATTAAATACAACAGTCTGAAACAATGCGATAGCTGTACACTATACAGTAAATGACTAGACAACTATAAATATTGAACTAATAAATGTCTATTATAATGGATAGAGTACTTAAAACTAGTGTGGCATACCCAAGTTGCTGGGGATCAGTTTTATCCCTGGTCACACCATGCTCATGCTTACGTAGCTGCTTTAACAGTTCCGATTCAGCTCTAGCCCGATCAGGAAGTGTTGAAGCAGCAGCAGCTACTGCAGCAACCAGGTCTGGATTAAGAGACTCCCTGCAAAACATGAAAAGATAAAGATTAGATTCTGTAGTAGTAGCTTTACTGTACCTGTACTGTACCTTCTGCAGGTTTTGTATTTGAAAATGTTTGTATTTTATTGCTTGTATATCCTAAGTTTAACATTGTCTAAATAATCTTGCAGGAGGTTCAGCAGGCATAAATGCATCCATGATGGGATGCCATCTTGTCACAGAAAACCCATATACACACACTAATTCACTGCAATGGATAAATATTGTACATTATTGCATATTGTGACCTTTGTTTTTTTTCCCCCTAAAATTTTGGTATTATTTTAACAAATAGAGAGAAAAAAATACAGACAGATGCTGTAACAAATACAACCAGAAGCATCCTTAAGTAATATTCGTACCTGTGATGAGGTATGGCTTGCTGAAACATACTGCTGGTGCTCTCCAGCTTATTTCTTTGTGTCCCTCCCTTCTGTGTCCCTCTTCCCATTTGTTGCTCACTCTGGGACTTTTTGAGAGATATAGTTTTGCGCTTAGTGGTTGTATCGATTTTCATACTTCCCAACAGTTTCAGCAGACCTTCCTTTCCAGTCTTTACCATCTCTACTTTCTGTTGTACTTCGGCTTCTGGCACTGACCTGAAGTCTGATTCTACTTTATCCAGGGCCTCTGTTGCAGCCTGACTCTGGTTTGAATTAGAAGTTTTGGCTTCTGTCTTAGCTGATGGATCATGTTCAGCTTTGATCTCTTCATCTGCATTTTTAGTGGACTCCTGTGATACCTCCAAATTCTCTACATCATTCTTCACCTCTTTTTGGGGAAAAGAGCCAGAGATACCTTCAGTCTTCTCACACAAGGTCTGCCCACTTGATCCAATTGATCTTTGCTGAATATTGTACACAGTTCTACAGAACACAGTATTAAAAAAGGCATTACATAAATAACCTACTGAACTTGGATAACATCTCAAATCCAATACTTCAGACAAACTAATGCTTGTTAGAACAGATTAACGCTTTTTCATCCTAATGAATGAAAGTTGTCTCGCTTTGAATATTATTTGCCTAAAAATCTGAAAATGTGTCATGACTTTCATCTCTTTTATGGTTTGAAAAAAGGGGGGCTGTTGTCCTCAGAATTTCAAGGGTCCAGGAAGACCAGTGTTAATAATAATAATAATAATTCAGGGGGGGGGGGGGGGGGGGGGGGGGGGGGGGGGGGGGGGGGGGGGGGGGGGGGGGGGGGGGGGGGGGGGGGGGGGGGGGGGGGGGGGGGGGGGGGGGGGGGGGCGCCAATCCATCGCTGGGCACACACTCACTCACACATACACACTCTAAATTGGGCAATTTTGAGAATTCAATTAACTTGATCCATGTTTTTGGACTGTGGGAAGAAACCGGAGAACCCGGAGGAAACCCACGCAGACACGGGGAGAACATGGAAACTCCACCCAGATGGGGATTCGAACCGGGAATCCCTAGCGCTGAGAGGCGAATGTGCTAACCACTAAGCCACCGTGCTGCCTAATAATAATAATAATAATACATTTTATTTATAAATGGCGCCTTTCAGGGCACTCAAGGACACCTTACAAAAGTTAAAAGGGACACAATATAAAAGGGGATAAAATAAAATAAAACCAGACAAACAGATTTCAATACAATCATTCACTAACATTCACTAAACATTCACAAAATGTGCGGTGAAAATTAGGAATATGTAATTGTAAAGAGGTGGGTTTTGAGCCGGGATTTAAAGGTTGATAGACAGTCAATATTGCGAATTTGAATAGGGAGGTTGTTCCAGAGAGATGGAGCAGAGTGGCTAAATGCTCTTGCCCCCATAAGGGACTTCATTCACAAAGTGTTAAACTTAAGAGTGGTGTCAGTATGAAACTTTGCTGATGATCTGACTACTATCGTTCCAATGGATGTGTACATATAAAGAAGCAAATCATTTTTGTCTCCCTAATATAGAAAAACTACTGTTTCATGTGCAGTCGTTATCACACTTTATCTTAATGCAGCTTTTTCGAAATAAAAAAAATATATATCAGTGTCTTATATTAAATATCAACTTAAAACAATACACCACGACCTTACCTGAGCAAGCGACCAGACGCTGCGTGGTTCCATGCTGTAGGTTGTAATGCATTTCTGTTCAGATAAACAGAAAAAAGGCCTTTTCTGTACATCACTGATCTTCAGCTGGGCTGCAATGTCGTCCATGCACGTTTCCCTGTCTCACCGTAATAAGAGTCCGTCTGCTGCACAAACACACCAAAGGTTCCTAAGTAAAAGTGAACAAGACTGAGCAGACAAATTAAACGAGGTAAAAAAAAAACAAAAAACAAACAAAAAAAAAACATTAACTATATCTTATGAGTAAATTAAAGTGTTTTTTCTGTATAACAGTAACATATTTTTTTCTTTATATAATATTTGGTAGAATTTGTTCAAACAACGAGTCCACGAGTGTTATTATTATTATTATTATTATTATTATTATTATTATTATTATTATTATTATTATTATTTTATCTGCCATGATTTCGACCTAAACTGTTATTTACTTCCCAGAAAAAAAGTTTAAATGTTTAGATAATAGTTAATAAATGTTTTTTTATGTAGTTTCGATTATTAAGATGATACGTTCCGAACATATTTCATTATTTTCGTTGGAAACGCCGCTAAAGTTTGCCTGCTTCATAACGAGTTATATATATATGGTATATATGTACACATTTGAAACTTTTAGTTTAGTCTGTTTGCTAACATCAAGTTCTATCACTTTACATTGACCTGACATCGACTTTAATTAATTATTATTAAATCAAAACATCAATTTCGAATGAATAAGTAATTGCCGTTTATATACGACTGCGTGCAATTTAAACTTTGCAATATTACACTGTTTCATTATAAAAAAAAGTGTAACTTGTACATTATAATAGAGCTGCAATTACTGTACGGGGGGGCGTTTTTTTTTTATGACGCGACGTTTTTCGACTAAATATCATTAAATGAAGTTAGAATATATTAAATGTAATGGGTGAAACCGATAGAAACGTTATAGACGTATGAAAGCGATTTGTAAGAATGTGATGTTTGTGATGAAGTGAGGGGTCACTTCCGACCGTTGATGACGCAATCAGGCCGGTATGTTGGTGCACGCGGCGCTGCTTTACTGATGGAGGGATGAAGTGATGCGTCAGCGTTTATTTCGGCATGTCCTCACGCTTTCTCATAACGAAGTAAAATATCACTACAGTAAGTAAGAGTGTGCTTCTCTGTTGTATTCTGCACCGTATTCTGCATTCTCATGTTTTAGTTCTGGCACGTGTGGTTGTATTTTCCCTCGTCGGTTTTCTCCTTTACATGATGCTACACGAGCTCAGCAACATGAAATCCATCATTAATGTTCATGAATAATCACCAGAACTTAATAACTACTGCACTTATTTAATGAAATCATGTTTCTTCTGTAGTGTTAGGCTTTTTAAAATTAAGGCTTTATCAATCAATGTCTAAATAAATCAAAACACTGAATGCAGTGTTTATTTAGTCTGAAAGGTGTTTGCCCAGCAGTTTGGATTTGTCTGGCTATTTTCTGATCAGGCTTCTGATATTTGAAAAAATATTTAGATTGAAGCAAAAAAAAAAATCCCAGTTTTTTGAACTTTGTTGAACTCGGAATGAATGATGTGTTTTCCAGGTTTTTCATTAAAAGTGGATGACTAGAAGGAAACCGCGATGGCTCCTCATTCTGCAATACAGGCAGCTATAGATCTCTCAGCTGGTGCAATAGGTACTGATGTTTCATCATTTGAAATTTAGAGCAGCCCCAAGTTGCACTGTAACCCAACAGCAAAAAGGCCAAGAGGTTTAATTCTGTGTGGCTTGGGCTATTTCTGTCAACACTCCCTGTGTCAATGTTGGTTTTCTCTTACAGACTAAAGACTTGCAAGTCAGATGAATTGAATATGCTAAATTGCACATAGTTATAAGTGTGTTTGTTTGTTTGTGTATCTGCCCTGTGATAGATTGACAACCTAACCACCTCCAAATTTGACTAACAAATTAACCTATTTTTTTTTCTTAAAGTTTAAATAAACTAAATAAATATCTCTCACATGTATATTAGAATCGACTGTGGAAAAACACATGATTACCACTGTTTACCTACACATTCACTACTATAGTTTAACATTACAATCAATCTCGCTATTGCACATGTGCCTAAGTGTAACATTTTTTTCAATACCATTCTCTCTCTGTCTGAATGCAGGAGGGATGGCATGTGTGATGAGTGGACAGTCATTGGATACGGTAAAGGTCAAGATGCAATCCTTTCCCTCCCTGTACCGGGGCTTCCTGCACTGTTTCCTTTCCACATACAGGCAAGTGGGTGTTCGAGGATTATATCAAGGCACCCTACCTGCACTCGTTGCCAACGTGGCTGAGAATTCTGTGCTTTTTATGAGCTATGGGTTTTGTCAGGAAGCAGTGCGCCACATGTGGAGTCTGGACAAAACAGCAGAACTCAGGTAAGAAAAAGCAGTAACCAAGGGCAACTAATTAAACAAGTGCCTTTGCGTATTTTACTATTTGTCTTTTACTCTAAAATTATAAATCTCACATTTTCTGTTTTACTCATTTAAGTGATGTACAAAAGGCATGTGCTGGCTCTATTGCCTCAATCTTCTCCTCACTGGTGTTGTGTCCCACTGAGCTGGTGAAATGCAGACTGCAGGTGATGAATGAAATGGCCGAATCAGGAAAAATCAGCACTGTTCACAGGTTCTCTCCTATTATACATGTTCTTTAACCTTTAAACTATTTTGTATAGCTATGACAACCAAACATGCTAAATAGATAAAACCACACCTATAAAAACTCACAGCCTGTTTTACTTTTACCTCTTTGCACCCTCTCAGGACAGTATGGGGTGTTATCAAAGCGATAATTAAGAGCGACGGTCCAGCAGGCTTTTTTCAGGGTCTTACCCCTACCATTGCTCGAGAGGTGCCTGGGTACTTCTGCTTTTTTGGTGCATATGAACTCTCTCGGTCCTTCTTTTCCAAGTACAAGCAGTGCAGTAAAGATGACATCGGTATACATACATGTATACACAACAAATTAACTGACTTCAGATTCAAGTGAAACATCTGTTTTTCATTATATCAAAACATAAGTATAAAAAATTCAAAGCAGCTTTTCTGTGAAAACACATTTTGAACATATAAACAACCTTCTATTACATCCTTTTAAGTCTATGTTATAATCGTGTTATTTTGTGTGTAGGTGTGGCCTCAGTTATATTTAGCGGTGGAGTAGGAGGCGCATGTCTTTGGCTGGTAATTTATCCTATGGACTGTGTGAAATCAAGAATCCAGGTGATGTCCATGACTGAAACGCAGGCTGGATTCTACAAAACCTTCAAACACATCTTCAGAACTGAAGGTCAGAGTTTCAACTTTGTGACCGTCTTTAAGCACAGTTTAGCAGTTGAACAAAGTATTAGGTTTAGTAACATTCTGATATTGGGCATGACAGGGCGAACACTTTAATTATTATCTCTTATTTCACTACTGTTACGATTTTTGGCTATGAGAAAAAAACTGGAGCTCAAAACGGACAACTCCCCAGATAAGAGAAGAACATGCTTTATACAAAAATAGACATTGGAACCCAGGAACTGATTGATCGTTTTGATTTTATATGTTAATAAATCGATAAAACAGGCTATTTTAGTGACAGGCCAATTTAAAATAAAAAATTACCAAAACCCAGGTAATTAAAAATCTTCAATAAAATATAGAAAAACATATTTCTTAAAATATCTTTAAAAAAATATGAGAGATTGTCATCTTATTTTGTTGTTTTGTAATTTAACATGGTTAACATCTCATCTCTTTTACTTAATCCTATGGGCCGATACACCCAGGAAAGGGTGCCAATTCAACCATAAAGTTGAATACTGTTATGCAGTCAGGTTAAGGCTAGTCTAGCTGGCTAGTGTCAATGAATCTAACACTAATCACATATATAAGTTTATACACTAGCATATTGGAAATTCTGACGTTCAAGTGTTTGTTAAATTTTTTTACTGGTTTCACTTTAAAATAGATTTGTTTTGCTGTCTGTAGGTGTGCGGGCTCTATATTCTGGTTTGACCCCCACCATGATCAGGACCTTCCCTGCCAATGGAGCACTGTTCCTGGGTTACGAGGCGAGTCGAAAACTTATGATGTCTCAATTTGACATGTGATGTCACAGTCCATCGTGCCTAAGTGGCACGCACACACGCACATACACACTTGTGTGCCCACTATTTACTTACCTACTTCAAATATTGATTCATTCACTTATGACAAGATTTTCTCTAACTACAGAACACAAATGAAAGAAATTTACCCTACAGCATTTATACTTAGTTTTAAAATATTTAGTGTGTAGCACAACACTTTACATACAATTACAATTTGTCAAAGCTTTTAAAAAGTTTTATCTAGTAAATTTTTCACATCTGTGTTCACATTCTGCTGCCTACCCTTATTACTGTTTGATCATTAAAAATGTGTACTATTTTACAAAGCTGATAAACTAAACCCTGATCACTTTAAAGGATTAACAGCAAGATCGTCAAGCAAGTTTCTTGTTTTTTTAAATTTCACTCATGTGGAGTTTTAAAGAGTTTTTAGCTTCTAAAAGTATTGATACTGTTAATTACATTTTTAAATGTAATTGTTAAGACTTTATAGACCTTAAGACTTAATACACTAATCTTAATAATTCAAATGTTTAAAATTTGGTATTACTGACTTATAGAATAGCAGAGACCTGCTGTAAATTAAAGTATTAAAGAGAGTTTTTGAATGAAATGTCTGCACTAATGTTTGTTAAACTTAAACTAACTAGAAAATTAATTGGCTGTAATATCTCTATAGGTTATTTAAATGTTTTTTAATATTTTTGATGCTGTAATTTATGATTAAAAGAGATTTATTTGGAATATTTTTCTGATGCCGTGTTATCATTGTGTTTGGAAACACTGTGACTATGTTTATAGTTCTAGAATTACACAGTGGTCTATTTATTTCTCCACATTTGTTCAGGACACTAAATCTTAACAGAGCTGGTATGTGGCTTGTTAGTTGTGTTGTACTGGTATGGTTACATGCTGCTGTGCTGCTAAATATTTCTGATATTTCAATGTACAATCAAAAATTTTGTTGCTGCATAGTTTGTTTTATTTAATCATTAAAATTGAAATCAATCTTCGTTTGTGCTCCCACAACTTACAGGATGATGGTAGTTTAACATTTTTGGTTAGTGGATTATTCTTAGTCCAGCAGTTTATGTTTATTTTTAAGTACAATTTATTTACAGTTAATCAGATGCAATTCATTTTCATTGATCATTCACATTAAATTAAACTTACACAGGTTTATTAATCATTTATTCAGGAGTTTGTTACAATAACTATAAAGCAGTATAAAGTTGACACATAAAAAAGTAAATATTAAACACGACAATTATGCTGCAATGTTTAAATCTAAAATAATAGTGTTCATTACCTTTATACATAAAACATTTAAGATGGCATTAGGTGCTTAATTCTGAGGAATAAGATGTGGTTGTTGAACTGTCTTATATGCAGGTGTTGCTTGTTGGGTCTTCGTTTACAGAGGCTGAAAATAAAAAGGGTTGAACAAATTAAAAAATGCACAAAGCATTGTTTAACAAATATTTAATTGGAATGTAAAAGTAAACATTCATTTAACATGATTAAAAACATTGCATTATTAAATAATTTATACATAAATAATTGCACTAAATAAAGAACTTAAATATGGGACATCAAATTTAAAAGACTAATATAAATGTTTTTTAAACCACAAAAAATCTTATATGAATTAAATATTCATGAACAAGTATTAATACTTAATAACATCCCTCAAATCTTGTAATATTTTGCAGCTGGTCTCCTATTGCATTTAAACTTGTCATGCCAAAGTTAACAAAACTGAGACATGGTATCTTAATCAATTTGTTATAAATAAGTTAAAATTGGGCAAGTTTCTACATTAGTGAAAAGTGTCACATGAGTACAAAAAAATTGTAACATCAAACATCATGTTAACTTTGACAATCCTTTATTAAATGGCACTTTAATTTAATATCCTTTGTTATCAATTCTCTTTCAGAAAAGCTTTGATAAACATTTTTGGTTAAACCACTGACAGGCTAAATTAGTTCATTACTGCGCTACATGAAATCTTCGATACAGTTGGCAAAGCATTGCATTGTCTTCAAAATGCCAAGAAGCATCAGTGTTGAAGAACACCTACAAAGTACATTACACTTAGAGATTCCTACAGATAGATGAGTTTGCTAAAACTATCTACACTAAGAGTATGAGAAGTAAAAGTATCTGTTATTGTGTTATTAATGATGTCATTAAAAATATATTTATAAGGAGTAAATCTTAGGGTGGGCGGCATGGTTGCATAGTGGTTAATTCGTTCGCCTCTCAGCGCTAGGGATTCCCGGTTCGAATCCCCATCTGGGTGGAGTTTCCATGTTCTCCCCATGTCCGCGTAGGTTTCCTCCGGGTTCTCCGGTTTCCTCCCACAGTCCAAAAACATGGATCAAGTCAATTGAGTTCTCCAAATTGCCCCATATAGAGTGTGTATGCGTGCGTGTCTGTGTGAGTGAGTGTGTGCCCAGCGATGGATTGGCGTCCTGTCCTGGGTCTATCTGCCCAGCGCCCGAGACGTTCTCCCCTGGATGGGCATGGGGAACCCTACCGCGACGCTAATAGAGGATAAAGCGGGTGATAATGAATGAAAAATCTTAGGGACCTAATAAGGTTTATAATTAAGAAATAACTAAAAGCAGAAGCGGACATGTAAACTTCAAGATTGTCATTCAAAAAGTGGTTTATACTAACATTTTACTATTACATCGTATTTAAACATGGCAATACAAATAATATATTCTTTTACTAGGTGTTATATGTTTAATAGAGTGTGGACAGTGTTAAATTTACTATGATGCAACTTTCCTGTTTCCACACTGTACTTTACACTGAATGTATTTTACTACTAATTAGAATCTTAAGGGCTGAAATCCAAATAATGATAGTGACACTGTTATTCAGTGTAAATAATGATGATGAGAAAAAGCAAAGTTACTATACACTGAATTATTTTAATAATACAGTAAATACAAAAAAACAACCATACCACATTACATCTATTGGTCACTTTTATCAATGACTTTACCCAATCATATAATCCTTTTTCACAACATGTACTTATTTCTTCTACATGGTCAACAGTTCAAGTTTTCAGATATTTTGCTGAATAAAAAATTTAGATTTGTATCCATGCTGCTAAAAGGTAGTTCTTTTAAATGTTTTTAAATGTAGTTGTGTTTATTTAGATATTTAAAAGGGCATTGCCCCCTTCAATATAACCTTTGCAACTTTCATTAAAACACACAAAAAATAAATATATTATTTGTTTTTTTTTTCATTTTGAAGATGATTAAATCAAAGTGCAATACTAAATGCACATCTGCAAAAAAATATGTAAATAATTATTACATTTTATTTGCTCAATCTTTTGAGGTGTATAAATAAACCTAAATAATTTTTTTTTTCTTTTCTTGACATGACAGTTGGCTAGCAACATGTCGTCTAAATCATTGTGGTAATTATTAACAGTGTGAATGTCATGACAGAACAGTACTCACTCAGTAAACGACTACTGTATTGCACAGAACAGAAAAGACATGAGCTCTTTCTGTTACCGTTTATGTGTGTATTTTGCTTTTACAATGTGTTATTGCTTCTTACCCCCTTTTCAACACAGGTTCCACAAATACAACCCATCAGGCCATTGATCATCTGAGCAGCACAAAGGATAGCCTGTATTCCGCTACACACCAACAGTGTGGAGAACAAACCCACATTAAACTCAACCACACCCTTTGGCTCTGAGCAGCGGCTCCACATATCACGATGAGTCAGGTAGCTCTCTGACCTGAGAAGCAAAAGTGAAAACTCACTAACAACACTGTGAGTAATGTAACCAAGTAATAAATAATCTTTTAAATACTCTTATCTTTATACACATACACACATCATAGAGCTTACAATATTTGGTATCCCCTAAATATTCAGGGTGAAATAATTACAGGACACATACATGTCTTTAAAGGGTGTACCCCAAACGATTAAATTATATCTGCAATATGGACCATTAACCAGCCCCAACACTGCCACTGCAAAACTGTAGAGGGCACCACACACTCCAATAGCTGCAAACAGAATGGACATGAACATCTGCAACACACACATACAATTGCAAAAAGGTCAGCTTGCAGATTTTGTTTTCTTTCCGAAAGCAGTTAATTTCAGATAACATAAACCAAGGCATGAACACATTCAGACACACATTCACACTAAGGGGAAATTAACTATCTCCAGTGGAAGGACTGTGGGAGGAAATTGGAATATCTATTGGAAACCCACAGAGAGAATGTACAAACTCCACCCACAGGAACTCAGACCTGCTGTGAGATCTACCGCATAGCACTGTCTTTATATCACCTAAATTATACACCTGCCTTATTTAAATTATTTATTTATAAAAAAAGAGGTAATTATTTCTAATAAATAATTTCCAGGTTGTCAAGCTGAACTAATGTTACCATGGCAATATGACTAATAATATACTTCATCTGTGTTTGAACATTAAATGCACCACCCTAAATGAGGTAAGAGTTGTACCATTATAATGTAAAATTTCTTAAACCTAAATTCACATCTTTAACTCACCAATAACTAATCTGAACTATCATTAATTACCTTTAATCATATTTTTTTTATCTACACAGCTCCCACACTGCTGAGTTCTCCCGTTAGAAAAGTATTAGAAAAATTGAAGTAAGCAAACAAATCTCTTATCTATGATATCCTCAAGCTAGCAAATGATTTATTTAGTTATTGGGTGTGGTGCTTTAAACACTCCTGATGGTCAATAGTAGTCTTAAACAAAGAATAAGATGAAACCAGACAGTTTACTCCAGGAATAATACATTTATATTATTTTATATTTTAAATTATGATTCAGGACTTACCCCACAGCGATTAGCACAACATCCTCGCTTTCCAGTGAGGTTAATAAAGCAAGCAGGCATCAAAACCTGAGTGAGAGAGAGAATTATATTAAGCTGCTTAAATTTATTTTAGGCAGCACAGTGGTTTAGTGTATCAAGTCAATTGAATTCTCCAAATTGCCCCGTATAGAGTGTGTGTGTGTGTGTGTGTGTGTGTGTGTGTGTGTGTGTGTGTGAGTGAGTGAGTGCGTGCCCAGCGATGGATTGGCACCCTGTCCTGGGTCTATCTGCCCAGTGCCTGAAACGTTCTCCCCTGGATGGGCATGGGGAACCCCACCGCGAACCTACTAGAGGATAAAGCGGGAGATAATGAATGAATGAATGAATTTATATCATCTTAAATAATTCAACTCTAATCCAAAGTAATTACTAAAGTAAAACCTATTTGGAATTCATTAGGTAATTTATACAAAGTTTCTAAAATGGATATTCAAATATGTGAATGAAAACAACACTAATGTATATCATATTTGGGAGAAGAGTATTATTATTTTATAAATCATTCTTTTCACTTTCTCTTAAAGTGATGTGGCAATTGGCTCCATGAAGGTAGTGTTTAATTATGGATTTCCATTGTTATGAAGGAAACAGGAAACTACAGAAAAGGAAGCTGGCTAAATTAAACCATTTATATTATTTTGGTACATATAAAAAGTGTTCCCTTCTTATTTTAATATGTAAAGTTTAACACTGTAAAGTTATCTAAAGTATTATACATATAATAAATGCAATGTAGGAATCTACAGACAAATAACAAAAACCTGAAAGAACATTCTTATCAGTGTTATCACGATCACAATTCCATACACCAAAAAAAAAATTTTAATAGAGAAAAATCCATATTTTAACAGTTACACAGAGACCAATAAATTGTATGCACACACATTTCAATTCTTACATTATGCATAGACTCCTCTGCTAAACAAGCACATAGATACATCTATACAGAAGGTTTTCATTTTTTAAAATTATGATAATTCAGCTGCTTATGTTTAAAGTTGTACAGTGCCAAGAAGTCCAAAAACACTAAAGTACAAATGTGGCGAATTTATGATGTTACATTATTACACATCCTAAAGTTTAGAGGCACATAAATATTCTTTCTTTTAAAATTTGCTTTGATACATTTTCATAAATGTTTTTATTAAACATGTCAATAAAATAACAATTGTGAATATAGTTTAAATAATTAACTGTCGACTAACTAAGAATCAAAATGGTCTTTTCGATGAATGTACAATTTATATTTTTAGGATCTCTTACCATGACGCCTCCACCGATCAGTCCACCCATGTACTTCACTTCCTCAGTTAATTGTTTATCCTGAGCATATTTCACACTCCAGCCAGGGAAGAACAGAATGATGTTACAAATGATAGAGATGACAGCAAGTGGGTATAGAGACCCTGCCACGAAACGGGAACACTTTCCTGTGCACATGCTGAAAATAATTACAAATTACACTCTTCAATCACAACTGAATATACTGATGCCCTCTCAACCCAAAGACTTAAAAAAAAATGCGCACAGAAGACCTAAAACACATATGCATGTGCATACACGGCAGCCCACAAGAAGGTTCCTCTGTGTGTCAGACTTATCGGATCCTATTTGGCTTTAAAAGAAGTAGTTTCACTGAGTAATAGGGGAAGGGTGTGTGTATGTGTGTGTGTGTGTGTGTGTGTGTGAGAGAGAGAGAGAGAAAAAGAGTACGCAGGGACACATACACATTGTGTACTCAGTGACGACTTTACATGGTAATGTTTAACTGGGGTGTGATTAATAGGAAATTTTAATGTTAGAGCGCACTGATGAGAAACAGGCTAAAATACTGAGATACGTTTGTGCTGCACAAGTATAACAGTTATTGTTTAACTAAAATGACAGCTAAAAGTCTGAAATAGATTTACATCTATATTCTGTCATTTAAAAAGCTTTTATCCAAAACAACTACACAAGTGCGACAAGTCAGTAAGTTAAGAAGTAACCAGCTAAACTTCAATACTATTGATCCTGATTATTTGCCAATTTAAATCAAAGCTAGAACAATAATTTCCCCATCCAGTAGTGGTAAACATGGAGTTAGAATCAGTATTACGTTGAGGTTAAGGCACCAGGCAGAAGTTGGAGCACATAGGGACCAAGCAGGGGTGTAACTTTGAAAAATATAGTTTAGGTAAAAGGGAGAGAATACAGAAACTGTCCTGTAGGGCAGATTCGGAGCTCTGTATTGAATTTGCGGGGCTACTGAAAGCCATTTGAAAGAGACAAGTAGCAATGAGTAACATAGGTTCACATGGGTTGGTTCAACACAAGACAAGCTGCAGAATCCTAGAACAGTTGAAGAGGCTTGATCATACAAGATAGGAGACTGAGGACCAATGCAAAGAAGTCTACCCACGAGATGATGAGGGCTTGTATTTATTGATTTATTTCAGTTTTAACCAAGTATTTGTTCTAAGGACCGTTAACAGTATAATATATTATCATTTTTGGTCTATAACAAACCATAGCTGTTGGTCAGCACATTTCTCAGAGAATTGTCGCAAAGTGTGGGGTAGTTTCTTGGACGATTCAGACCAACCGGTGATAATCTCAGCCAGGCTTGTGAATAATGGGTCAACATGGTTCTTTTGCCTGAGGTTTTTATATATTTTATTTCAGTTTAGTTAAGCAAGCATAGATATGTGTATTTGTGTTAAGGCTTTTGAATTTTGTGCTTTTAAAACACAAAGCACAGTGTCACAACTTCAAGTGTTTATTTTTTCCAAATAAACACATTTTTCAATGACATGACATTGATAGTAAGGCCCTGAGAGCAAAACTATGAGCTTCTTATTACCACACCAAACTTCAGTGGAATTTCTATTATCAAGCGAGCAATTGTTTTACCCTCACACTGCTCTAGAGCACTGTTTATTTCAGTTCCACGCCTTTTTTATGCATCCTGTCCCCTGACTCTGCACAGATACAAGGTTTAACATACAGAGCTGTAATGAGAATCAGACAAGAGTATGCACTTTTAGACTAATCAGATCATCTTAGTCCAGATGGCTGCAGTGGAAACACAGGCCTGCATTGAGATTCAATAAAGCAAACAAATCCATAATTATGAGATACACAGGCAGGAGTATTACAGCCAGAACACATGAGCCAGAACCGAGGGCAAATAGGAAGCCAACAGTCAGAATTTAAACACCATTTAAGCATTATCATCCAAAATATATAACATTGTATTGTATTCAAGTCAGCTTTTTAAAATTAAGACAATGAAAAAAAAAACTCTTGGTAAATGTTTTACTTTAGACAAGTTCTACATAAAATGGTAACAAAAAATAGCTATTCAACATAATTTAAACAACCTAATGAAACAACAATCGGTTTTCCGTCCATCATCTTCCTATTCTATATTAAGGTCACAGGAGGGTTCCCCATGCCCATCCAGGAGCAGCCAGTTTACACTAAATGCTGTATTTGGACTGTGAAAAGAAGAGAGCCTGGAGAAAACCCACATGTACAGAAGAAGGTAAGCGGGAAGAACACAAGCGAAGAACTTGGAGCCTCTGAGAGGTGGACATGCTAGCCATTAGGCCACCGTGGGGATTCCCCCTAGGGATTCCCGATTCGAATCCCCATCTGGGTGGAGTTTCCACCGTGTCCGCGTGGGTTTCCTCCGGGTTCTCCGGTTTCCTCCCACAGTCCAAAAACATGGATCAAGTCAATTGAGTTCTCCAATTGAGTGTCTGTGTAAGTGTGTGCCCAGCGATGGATTGGCGCCCTGTCCTGGGTGTATCTGCCCAGCGCCCGAAACTTTCTCCCCTGGATGGGCATGGGGGACCATGAATGAATGAATGAATGAATGCTATATAGAAAACATCCAAGCACCATTTTGAGCAATTCATAAAAAAACATGAACTTTTACAGCAAAATAGGGTCTATCCTTTTTATCCTTTATTATTCTTTTGGTCTTAAATAACTTTCCTTATTTACTAAACTACAGTGAGTGAGCTATTTGTAACTTTTTTGTATCTTCGCAGAAGTTTTTTTGGCAGAGAGAAGCCACTTTTTTCTCTAAAACATTTCCGTACTTATATAAAGCCAGATACATTTTCTGAACAACTTAATCTGTATCACGGTAAGATTTTATATTTCACTCCGCTGTGATTCTGTGTTGTTGTGTGATGTAACTGCAGCAGATCTTAAAGCTCTTGCTCAAACGTTGATCGACTTGGTTCTTTCTACATTTACAAT
This sequence comes from Corydoras maculifer, assembly GCA_019802435.1. Taxonomy (NCBI): domain Eukaryota; kingdom Metazoa; phylum Chordata; class Actinopteri; order Siluriformes; family Callichthyidae; genus Corydoras; species Corydoras maculifer. Next base: position 519,823 of record JAFMOD010000537.1, on the reverse strand, counting down.
GCGATTACGTTCTGTGTTCAACAGGTGGCGCTTTTTGTTAATTTATAAACAGTTTTTAAGCTTTAAAGTTCCATATTACGTAGGCCTACTAAAGACTAGCACTTAACATTAAATACTTAAATTAAAATTAATTAATAATTAACTTGCCCAGCGATGGATTGGCGCCCTGTCCTGGGTCTATCTGCCCAGCGCCCGAGATGTTCTCCCCTGGATGGGCATGGGGAACCCCACCGCGACCCTAATAGAGGATAAGCGGAAGATAATGAATGAATGAATGAATGAATGAATAATAATTAACTTACGATATTATAATTTATATTAAAATTTATAACTGCATTACATAATTGCAACTAAATTTATTTCATAATGTATTTCCCCTGTAAAAAAAAAATAACGTTTCAAAAAGTTACATTCAAAATTATTAAATAAATATAATGAAATGGACATGAATATCTGCTTCATGAAATTATGCTCATTATGTTCTCATTTGTTTAATGTGTTTTCCCCACACAAATACACAGTTGCAATGCAAATGCTTATAGCTGAATACTGCTAAATTTGGAAAGTCAAAAAACACCCTTTTTTAATAACTTAAACTTACTAGTGCTGTACTTGTCTGCAGCCCCATTTTTCCAGATCTGGAGGATGGGTCTTAGTTCAGTCTCTGCCTATCTGGATCTGCTTGCTGTTACAGTTCACACAGCTTACTGCATCAAAAACAAGTTCCCTATAGGGTAATGTGCACTCACATTACACAATACAAAGTTGCATGCAAAACTGTAAGCATCCCTGGTAAAGATTCCTGTTACTGTAAATAACTAATGAACTATCTAACCTTAATTATTCATTCATTCATTATCTCCCGCTTATCCTCTATTAGGGTCCCGGTGGGGTTTCCCATGCCCATCCAGGGGAGAACGTCTCAGGCGCTGGGCAGATAGACCCAGGACAGGGCGCCAATTCATCGCTGGGCATACACTCACTCACACACACTCCACAAGGGGCAATTTTGTAGAATTTAATTAACTTGATCCATGTTTTTGGACTGTGGGAGGAAACCGGAGAACTCGGAGGAAACCCACGCAGACACGGGGAAAACATAGAAACGCCACCCAGATGGGGATTTGAACCGGGAATCCCTAGAGCTGAGAGGCGAACGTGCTAACCACTAAGTCACCGTGCCGCCTAACCTTAATTAAAGTTTCTTAAATTTACTGTTTTATTTCCATCTTTTGAGGACCTTTTTCATCCGTCCATCCGTTTTTTTTGTTTTTGTTTTGATTTTATGCCATTTTCTGTCCATTATTTTTTATTATTGGACAGACAGACTGACATTTTTTGTCCGTTTGTCCGTCTGTCTGTATTTTTTTTCTTTTTTTTTCCAGGACAGAAAGAAGGAGATTTTTGGGACCGACAAGACGAGCATTTTCTGTCCGTCTGACCATTTTTTTTTTTATTTTACTGGATGGACAGATGGACATTTTCCATCTGACTGTTTTTTTTTTGTGATGTCCGTCTGTCTGTCAGGTATAAAAAAGATTTAAATCAAAATAAATAAACTTACCAGACTGTCCAGTCAAAAAAAAAAAATTATTAATTTTAAAAAAATGTACAGAAAAATGTCCGTTTGTCCGTCCATTAAAAAAAGAAAGAAAATCCGTCAAGAAAAAATTTCTGTCTGTCCGGTGAAAAAAAAAAAAACTAATAAGAACGTATGGACAGACAAATGGACAATGTCCATCTATCAGTCAGGTGTAAAAAAAATTAATTAATTTAAAAAACATATACAGACAAACAAAGTGTCAGTCTGTCTGTCCCGAAAGTAAGTTCCATCTGGAAAAAATAAGTAAATAAATAACTGAAAATGTCCGTCCGAAGAAAAAAAAATTATAAATGGATGGACATTTTCCATCCGTATGACCGTCCTTTTTTTATCCGTTTTATTATTTTTTACACAAACTTGTGAACTTGACCTTTTTAACATTCATCAAATGCTTAATTCTTTCTTGAGTTTGAGTAAACAAACTAACAAAAATTAGACAAGCAACAAATACCACTTTCACCATTGACTACTAAAATCTGTTTATTAATATCTAAACAAAATTGAATGCCAAATTTGATAAAAAAAATTCAAAGCTTTTTCTAAAACTGCATTTAAAAAGATGGGTTGAAAGGACCTAGAGACAACCTGAAAACACGATGCCTCCGGCTATGGCTCTTATGCTGGAATCTGCATGACAAAACTCTGTCCTGCAAAGCTGATCTGTCAACTGTTATACAAGAAAGCTTGAAGCAGCTTGAGGTAGAATTTTCAACAGTGAAGTCTCTACCACAAAGAAAGCAGTCATAAATGCCTGTGGAGGAGCAAAACAGAATGAATTGCATTTTATTTCAGTATCATTCAATTAAATTCAATTTTAAAGCACTTGCAATAAAAATCAATGTGTGATAATGAATAGAGGCATTACAACATAAAAAAAAAACTGGGTAAATAACCTTAACGAGTTTTTTTTTTGAGGACATGCTATAATGTATGACTATTAACAATCCCATTAATCTTAAAGCTGTTCATTTGAGTTGAGGACAGAGTTACCATGTAGGCCTTCATACCTAGTATGAAGTCATTATAATTTTCCATGATTATTGTTGTCAATAACATAAATAACATAAACATAACATAATAACATAAAAGAGAACATAAATATATTGATATTTATGAAGTTTTGCATAAAATGAAAAGTCTTAGAATATAATGTTTCTAATTATAATGAACAGGTGACCTATGAAACATATGTAAAGATATTATTTGTATGCTTCACTATAACTAAAATTCCTGAGCATTTACTGTAAATTACTAAAGTATATTTTGTAGCATTATTATTATTGGTGTGATTGTGCATTTTGTGTAGGCTTGATTAAAGTATGTAGATTAACCTTTTTAATTTGTCTTCTGTTTCTGTTTGAGTGCTGATTGACTCCTGTAAATCCAGATCTGAAGCAGGAGCAGCAGAGTGCAACAGGAGGATAGAACACTGGCCTGAGAACCCAAAGATTCAGGAGCCTCCTACACATAAACAGAGACCATATTACCATTTTTATGCATGTTTTTAGGTGGAGGTCGGTTACTGCTGTAGGTTGGTATCATCAATGGTTCTGGTTCTTATAACTATGGCTCTTTAACTGGCCTAACAGTCTGTCCATATGCGAAAGAATGACAAGTTGTGCATTCAGCCACATTAGTTGTATCACCAGAACTGTATTCGGATGCAAATTTCTCGGCTGTGCACTGCCTATTAATCAGAACCATTCTTGACATTCACCTCTGACTGTTTTCACTGTGGAGTTGTTTTAGGGTCCAATTTTTTAAATACATAAAAACTTGCTGATTGAAGTTTGTGTATTTTTAACTCTGTGTGTGTGCATGAGTTTTTACCTGTATTGAACTGAAGGTGCGTCCTACTGATGCCAGAAATAACAACAGCACACTCACAGTTGATAGCTGTCCTGTACTACCATTGTTCAAATTACACCAAGCCTGAACCAACTACACAAACACATTGTTGTTAACAACAACAAAAGTAGTACATTTTTTGTAGACACACTTGCAGAAACCAACACACACACACACACACATATATATATACACACTATATATATATATATATATATATATATATATATATATATATATATATATATATATATATATATATATATACTAGCCCAGCGATGGATTGGCGCCCTGTCCTGGGTCTATCTGCCCAGCGCCCGAGACGTTCTCCCCTGGATGGGCATGGGGAACCCCACCGCGACCCTAATAGAGGATAAGCGGGAGATAATGAATCAATGAATGAATATATACACTATTTTGCAAAAAATATTCGCTCACCTGCCTTGACTCACATATGATTTTAAGTGACATCCCATTCCTAGTCCATAGGGTTCAATATGGCCCTCCCTTTGCAGCTAGAACACCTTTAACTCTTCTGAGAAGGTTGTCCACAAGGTTTAGAAGTGTGTTTATTGGAATTTTTGATCATTCTTCCAGAAGCGCATTTGTGAGGTCACGTACTAATGTTGGAGGAGCAGGCCTGGCTCTCAGTCTCTGCTCTAATTCATCCCAAAAATGTTCTCTCAGGTCAGGAATCTGTGCAGGCCAGTCATGTTAATCCACACCAGACTCTGTCCTCCATGTCTTTATTGACCTTGCTTTGTGCTCTGGTGCACAGTCCTATTGGAAGAGGAAGGGGCCAGATCCAAACTGTTCCCACAAAGTTGGGAGCATGGAATTGTCCAAAATGTCTTGGTATGCTGAAGCATTCGGAGTTCCTTTCACTGGAACTAAGGGGCCAATCCCAGTTCCTGAAAAACAACCCCACACCATAATCCCCCCTCCAGCAAAATTTACACTTTGCACAATGCAGTCAGACAAGTACCGTTTTCCAGGCAACCCCCAAATCCAGACTCGTCCATCAGATTACAAGATAGAGAAGCGCGA
>JAFMOD010000537.1:427645-511299 GCA_019802435.1 Corydoras maculifer | reverse complement strand
GGCGCCAATCCATCGCTGGGCACACACTCACTCACACAGACACACTCTAAACAGGGCAATTTTGAGAACTCAATTAACTTGATCCATGTTTTTGGACTGTGGGAGGAAACCGGAGAACCCGGAGGAAACCCACGCAGACACGGGGAGAACATGGAAACTCCACCCAGATGGGGATTCGAACCGGGAATCCCTAGCGCTGAGAGGCGAACGTGCTAACCACTAAGCCACCGTGCCGCCAAAGAGAAAACAATAAATAAAAAAAATCTAGGCCAGATGCATGTTTTACACTGAGTCACATTATTAGTTTTTTAATCAATTAGTCTTTTTTATCATTTGGGAATTGGGCATACTAAATGTTGCTGTTTTGCAAGTGGAATGTTTTCCCATTCTTGTTGAATACAAAACTTATGACGCTTAATGACCTTCAATCAAGAAGAATTGTAATTCATCTCATCAGAATGGGCCGTACATTTACAAGAAGAGACAGATCTGAACCGCAGGCAGTACAGTCAATCATCATGTACACAATGTCATGCAGTTGTAAATTGTGCAAAATAAGTTTTAATATGTTTTAATATAAGTTCATCAGGAATGGTAGGAAATAAAAGCCTTAACATTAAAAAAATGGTTGAGAGGATATGTGATATATTCTGTAGTCCTAATAGTCAGTGTTTTTAGAACACATAAAATAATCATAAAAAACATAAAAACAAATGCAGTCATGCTGACATGAAGCAAACTACTGTTTTTATGGTAAAAATCTTATCCTGTTTGATGTCCCTAATCCAGTTAGAAATTCATATAAAAACTACAGTTAAACGCAGGATGGTGGCATTTAACATGGCCACTATGTTGTTAACATTGCAGAGCAGGTTTCTCTTTTGCCCCACAGTTTGGGTCTAAAATTGGTTCACTATCTGACAAACCTCTTCGAATTTGTGTTGTCCAAATATTAGGACACACTACAATATAAAACTGCAAAACACAATTAAATAGTCATCATCACCATCATCAGCAACAGCATTAATAACATCACTAGTGACAGTAAAACAATACTATCTGTACCTCTCATGATGTTTCCTTTGTAACAGTGGATAAGAAACACTAGCAGAGTCAACTGCAGTAACACAAAAAGACTTTCACCAAATGCCCTACACACAAACACAAAAGCATGTTATAAATGACAAACATTATCTGCTGTATTTATTTTATGACTTTTATTTTTACTACTATTTCTATGCATTATAATTGTTTCCATGTTTCCACCAATTATAATCACATGAAAGGCTTTCTACTTTTTACTATGTAATGATTAAACTGATCGCCCTTGTTAGTTTAAATAATTTTGAAACCTTAAAAGATGGGGGCGGCACGGTGGCTTAGTGGTTAGTACGTTCGCCTCTTAGCGCTAGGGGTTCCCGGTTCGAATCCTCATCTGGGTGGAGTTTCCATGTTCTCCCCATGTCCGCATGGGTTTCCTCCGGGTTCTCCGGTCTCCCACAGTCCAAAAACATGGATCAAGTCAATTGAATTCTACAAAATTGCCCCATATAGAGTGTGTCTGTGTGAGTGAGTGTGTGCCCAGCGATGGATTGGCGCCCTGTCTGCCCAGCGCCCGAGACGTTCTCCCCTGGATGGGCATGGGGAACCCACCGCGACCCTAATAGAGGATAAAGCGGGAGATAATGAATGAATAAAAGATGGAAGTAAAACAGTAATCTTAAGTAATCTCACTATCTTTAATTAAGGTTAGATAGTTCATTAGTTATTTAAAGTAACAAGAATCTTTACCAGGGATGCTTACAAATTTGCATGCAACTTTGTATTTGTGAGTGCACATTACCCTATAGGGAACTTGTTTTTGATGCAGTAAGCTGTGTGAACTGTAACAGCAAGCAGATCCAGATAGGCAGAGACTGAACTAAGGCCCTGGGCCCCGCCGACCTTCACCATCCTCCAGATCTGGAAAAATGGGGCTGCAGACAAGTAGTTTAAGTTATTAAAAAAAAGGTGTTTTTTGACTTTCCATATTTAAACCGAATAAAAATCAATAGCAGTATTCAGCTATAAGCATTTGCATTGCAACTGTGTATTTGTGTGGGGAAAACACATTAAACAAATGAGAACAGAAAGCATATTAATGTTTAAAAAAACACAGTTGCAGGTAAAGGTGATGAGGGCTATTACCGATTAGTTCTCCGATGATCCAGAAAGTTACAACCTTGCTGATTAGGATCTTTACACATGGCCCTGTAACAAAAAACAAGTTTGACCAACCATAATATGGTCTCTCTCTCTCTTTCTCTCTCTCTCACACAACACAGAGCCCACCACACCCCTCATGTACGACCTGTGTTTACAACAACATGTACAAAAGCTGAAAATACATTTAGAAAAACAATGCCTTATTATAATACTTAATATATCGTCATATATCGTATAATATCGTGTCTAAATATATTTGAGACTTTTTAAAACATATATGTGATTTTTAGTTTTACAGGGGAAATACATTATGGAAAAAATTTTGTTTCAATTAGGTAATACAAATAGCAACAGTTATAAATTATCATATTTTAAGTGAATTACTAATTCATTTTAATTTACGTGTTTAATGTTAAGTGCTAGTCTTTAGTAGGCCTAAGTTATATGGAACTTTAAGGCTTAAAACAGTTTATAAATGAACAAAATGCGCCACCTGTTGATCACAGAACGTAATCGCACTGTGGCTAAATGTAGAAAGGATCAAGTCGGTCAACGTTTAAGTAAGAGCGTTAGGAGAGTTTATAAAAGAGAGCAGAGTTCCATTGTTCCACTGTTGTTCTTATTCAAGCAGAACTCGGGGAAATGTAAAGTCCTGCACTGATCTCAGATCGGCTGCAGTTACGACACCACACAACAACACAGAGTCAGAAACTAAGGCGTAGAAAACGCGTAAACATAGCGGAGTAAAATGTCAATTCTTACCGTGATACAGATTAAGTTGTAGAAAAAAATGTTCGTAACATTTCTCTGGCATTACATAAGTAAGAAGGAAATGTTTTAACGAAGAAACGTCTTCTGCTGCCATTTTTTACGGGTTCAGGTGTGTGGGCGTGGCTGAGACGTGGCGCCCAAATTTGGGGTGTTTCATCACGGAACTGTCAACCCCCCCCCCCCCCCACACACACACACACACACACACACACACACACACACACACACACACACACACACAAGCACAGATTATATAAAACCTACAAGAGGCTCCACCCAAACGTTCTGTCTGCAAAAACATAAATCATAACACAGTGATGTCACATGGATTGTAACTGTCCCAAAAAACTAAATACAAAAAAAAAACATACAAAGAACTAGTAATAATCCATCCATTCATTTTCTCCCGCTTTATCCTCTACCAGGGTCGCGGTGGGGTTCCCCATGCCCATCCAGGGGAGAACGTCTCGGGCGCTGGGCAGATACACCCAGGACAGGGCGCCAATCCATCGCTGGGCACACACTCACTCACACAAACACACTCTATATGGGGCAACACTCACTCACACAGACTGGCACGCATACACACTCTATATGAGGTAATTTGGAGAACTCAATTGACCTTGATCCATGTTTTTGGGCTGTGGGAGGAAACCGGGGAACCCGGAGGAAACCCATGCGGACACGGGGAGAACATAGAAACTCCACCCAGATGGGGATTCGAACCAGGAATCCCTAGTGCTGAGAGGCGAACGTGCTAAGCACTAAGCCACCATGCCACCCACTAGTAAAAATAGTTTAATAAATACCAATGTAAAGTTATTCACTTTTAAGACCAAAAGAATAATAAACAGTTAGAAAGGATAGACCTAATTTTGCTGTAAAAGTAAATGTTTCTTATTGGTTCTGCTCAAAATGATACTTGTCAATTGCAGTGACTGATGAATGATTAAAATGTAAATGAGAAAACGGGCAAAAATAGCAGACCAGTTAGAGTGAGACAGATCCACCTCCCACCCACCCATGCCCCAACTACACAAACCAAATCTAAACCATTACATCATGTGATTTCAAGTATGGCCATTGTTTAAAGATTCACAACAGAACTGTGAACATTCACATGCACAACAGAACTGTGAACAGTAAACAGTGATCAAAATATATGTTACATGTTATTTAGGAAAACATCATGTACAATTAACATTATGCAGAATTACTTTAATTTAACATCATGTTGGTACAATTATAGTTTAGTGGCTGTTCACAGAATGTTCATAGAAGTCTGAACAAACAACAGTAGTAGCACATTATATTTTATATATATATATATTTTTTTTTACTTTTACAGAGTAAATTGCATTTGATTTCTTCATTGTGCTCACTCTTGGTTAGAAGTTTAGGGATATGTTTTTGCTCAGCTTGCTGTAAGTTATTCATTGGAACCTCAATGACAGTTGCACTTTTCAGCATCTGCAAAGGACTGTTTAATTAAAAAAAGAAATACAAGATGAATGTTTACTTTAAATATACCCTTTACATTCCAATTAAAACTAATTAGTAGAATTAGATTTATTTGCATAAATTAGTATAAGCTTGGATGTTTTTGCCAAATAATAAATTGATAAAGTTAAAACTGACACATTTTTAAAAATACTGACAATTCCTCACAGTTTATATATATTCAAAATGTGTTGTGATATTTTTAGACATAATTTCATTCTTTGCATGAGATTAAATTGATCATTTACTGTTTATTATTAATATTAAACATCTCTGCATCTCTTGTATTTCTACTACAACTTAATAAGTTAATAACTACAACTTTTTGTAGTAAGTCTTCTATAACTTAAAATTTTTTATTTAATTGCTGATTATATTAATTTAGAAAAAAGATACATTTTGTACCTTTGTAATATTCAAAAAATTTAAAAGCTATTTGAAATATTTTTAAATTATAAATTATTTAATAATGGCAGATGGATGTGTTGAAGCCTTTGCAATGCATCATGTGTGTTTCGGGTGGGAGTGAGTGTGTATGCATGCGGGCATGTGGGTTTATGGGATTGCCGTTTCCTGGGAAACAACCTGTGGAACCCTGTGTTCGTTGCTAGGAGATTTGATGCTTCAAGAAGATATTCTCCCTCTCTCTCTCTCTCTCTCTCTCTCATTCATTCACTTTCTCTTTTTCTCTCTCTCTCTTCCTTGCTTACACACACAAACTGTTTAGACTTTGATGTTTGCCTACTAATGAACTTAAGAAGTGAGATGTTAGGAACATGCTTGCAAGAAAATTAGTCCTGTATTATTTATACTACATGTTAAATACTGGCACGATACATTACCCCAGCTGAACTCTTGGCTGTTTTTAACAATCACTTAATCAACTTCTGATCATTTTTATTTGTTTCATCTATAGGTTTTCTCTTAGTTGGTAAAGTAAAATGCACAATATTGAAACAAAAAAAGGTAAATCAATATGTTAAAATAATATAAAAAATATTTTATAAGTTAGGAGCAGAAAACCTGATGCATATTATAAAGTTAGTATAGTTAGGATAATTGAATTGTGATCTGATGAATTGGCATGCTTATAAGGCAGAAACATGTAATAAAACCATTGTATGTTCATAAGTAACATAGTTAGGCAGATTATAAGTTTTGTTTATATGGATAGTTTATGTGATCATTAGAACTCTTTATTTTGAGGGCTTTGTATTTTTTATAGTGAAAATATTTCACACTTAGATATCACAATGCTGAGAGTTAATGTAAAGATAAACCATGTTTGCTGCTGTGTTGCTGTAGTGCATTAATTCTGCAGGAAGCATAGTTTATGTGTGGTACCCCACAGCCCCCAACTCTCATCCCTGAAGGATCTCTTACATGTGCATGTACCCCTCCCCAAAACTGCAAGCCCCCGATTAGTTGCTCCGGACTGCACTATTACCATGAGAATAGGCAGAGAGGGAGAAGCAGAGAGAGAGATGGAAAGAGGGAGGCCAATTTTCTGCTCGGTGGGAGTCCGAGAGGGAAAGCGGAACAAAGGATGGGTGGGGAGGGGAGATCTTGGGGTTCTTGCACCTGCAGCCACAAAAGATTGTGAACAAAGGAACTTCGAAACGGCCAATTACACTCCCTCAGAAAAACTGACCAAGTGTTTTAAATGGGGGGCTGGGTGGTTTCGGGGTTGCCAGATTTGGATTAACGGTCTTTCCAATCCAGACTTTCAGTAATGGGGAACGTTAAAGCTGTAAAAAGTTGACATGAGATCAGCAGATTGACTTCTCGTAAATAGAATCTTTGTTTTTGAAACCTGTGAGATCGTAGCATCTCTGACAGAGCTTTATCTGCTTAATTTATTCTTATTTTGGAATAAAAATAAGCATTGGTATTATTGGCCTTCACTGTTTTGAGTGTTCTAATATCAGGATGTTTAAATCAAAACTCCACAATACTGTGTGGCAATTAATTTAAAGTACTTGAATGTACTGAATGAGGATATCCCATCATTTCTTGTTTATTTGCATATATTCCAGGCCACTTTTCCCAATATTTTTTTAACCTGATTATATAAGCGTGTTTCCAGGAGAAAGAGGAATAACTTTCACACAGAATGGCCTATTCTGTACAGAGTTGTATATTTTTTGTAGTTTTTATAAAATCTCAGAGAAAAATAAAAGCAACTCTAACATGTTAAAATTGTTATAATGATCAAAATTACTGCGTTTATGCTATATAGCTACTTCAAAGTTTGTAAATACATTTTATTATTTCTGCGTAAAGTTGGCTGAAAACTTCAATGTTACCCAATGTTCTAAAAGTAGATAAAACAAACAGTCTAACATTCATTCATTTATTATCTCCCGCTTTATCCTCTATTAGGGACACGGTGGGGTTCCCCATGCCCATCCAGGGGAGAACGTCTCGGGCGTTGGGCAGATAGACCCAGGACAGGGCGCCAATCCATCGCTGGGCACACACTCACTCACACAGACACACTCTATATGGGGCAATTTTTGAGAATTCAATTGACTTGATCCACGTTTTTGGACTGTGGGAGGAAACCGGAGAACCCAGAGGAAACCCACGCAGACACAGGGAGAACATGGAAACTCCACCCAGATGGGGATTCGAACAGGGAATCCCTAGTGCTGAGAGGCGAATGTGCTAACCACTAAGCCCACAGTCTAAAAAATGCAATGAAATGATTGCACTTGGGCATTTATTTTTTGAGGAAAATGATCCACTATTACATTTGTAAATGGCAAAGGTATGTGAACCTTTAGGATTACCAGATAATTTGGAATCAATAGGATCACACAATAAGACAGATTGTGTACAACTAGAGTAAATTAAGACCATTGTTATACTCATTCCCAGGTGTGGCCAAGCAACAAAGATTATACCAAGATCAAGTGAATTTGTGACGTGAACTGTGATCTAAAACTGTTTTGCTTAGAGGAATGTGAAATCAACAATTTCCAGATATTTTAGTAGGACCTTTTGCTGTATCAGGGGATCACATCAGGTACTGAAGAGTTGAATGTCTTACCTAGCTAAATAAATATGCAAGTTTACAGTTTTGTCATAGTCAATAAATTTGGACATGTTCGAATATCTGATGATGCAGAAATAAAGAACATTGAAAAAGGTTCAAACAAGTTTACTCACCACTCTTAGTTCCTTAACAGAATATAATTTCTTTACCACACAAATATTTTCAAACAGATCACCACTTTCGTTGTTGCTTTAAGAAAATCTAAGAAATCTTTAGTGAAGCTTTAGTGAAAATGACTATATGGATTATGTTTTCAGGGGGAAAAGTGTAAACCAAAAAGAGTCTTAAGCTTCAGGGTTTGGGACATTAACTTGCGTTATATTGAAAAAAAAAGTATTGAAGGAATTAATTATTAATTAATCCAATGTTTGTAAAAATGTTGCATCTTATAGAACTGTTTTTAGGCAAAAACTAAACTAGTTAATGGCCAGATGACGCAGCTAATAAAAGTTCACGTTTTGTACTAAGGTGTCTCCGTTTAAAACCTCGTTATTTTATCATTTGGTCCTGAGTACAAGATGCTTGTCTATCGCATGCATTTTTTTAAACAATTCTAAAATTAATGATTATATTTCAGTTTGGTTGTTTAAAATGTATGAATTTAACTGAAAGCTTTGTGTGAAAGTTATTATGTTTGAAAAAAACGTTTTACTGTTAAACCTGGTGATAGAAGTTGCATCAATCAATTCACAAAACGTTGGGTAAGTAGGTAAATGACATTTTTGAGAAATGAAACCACAGCTCCAGCATTAATATACAATACCCTTATTCTCCAAATGTAGCAGGTACAAGATATTTCTTTATTTACTCAATCTAAAATATGTGAGTGATAGAATTTTAATTCTTTTTTATTGTAATGTACAGCTATACATTTGAGAGTGCCTAAATCATTGTGCTTTTTAAGCATTTATGTTTAGAGAATATGTTTATGACGCCACAAAAGTCTGAAATAACTAGTACAGAAGACAATTTTAGGCCACTACTTTTAAAGATTTAGAGAAATATAATCGCAGTGGTGGTAAAATTATAATATTAACCCATGCAAGAGAAGTCAAACAGGTACATATATATATTTTACAAAGTACATAAATTACCTTAGATTATATCACCCTAGTGCACATGTACTTATTAAGGTACAAGTATGTACAATCTTTTTAAAAAAAATAAGATTATATATGTAAATAAACACTCAATTCAGTACAAAAATAATAAAACATTTTATTACTTTTTTGTTGTTTTTCAGTCTATTATGTGTAGTCACAAACACCTTGTGTAATCAACCCTTACTGTAAGGGTTTTAAACACCACAAACTTCAATATCTGTTCACTATCTTCAATACAAGTTCATAAGAATAGCACTCTGTACTGAACACTGAAAATTCAAAAATATTTTTAAAAGTCTGTTTAGTCTTTTGCTTGAAAATACAGTCCTCAGATCAATATTAATACTGTAAATGGTTCAATACATTTGCACTATTGTATAAAACATTACTAAATGCATATTTCCTAAATAAAACATATTTACATAAACTAAACCTGACTGAAAGCAGCAGTTAAGTTTTTTTTTTTTTTTTCAAAATTACATTTTAACTTTGAGCAGCTTGTATCAACCAGATACACAGACTATGCACAATAGGATGTTAAGTAGCAATTGGCTGCATCCCAAATTACAACCTAGTGCACTCAATCACACCCAAAATTAAGTTTAGTTGTTTAATCGTGGGCTGTCACCAAATAAAGTGGCTTGAAAGTGAAAAAACACAATTTTTATTACAAATGACCATTTACTGTAGAAGTTGTAATCACTGTCATTAAACTGATTAAAAATTATTGATCTGTATTTAAAGTTCTGCAAAAGTACAGTTCTTAAAATATAGTACATTTTGATGTCTGTTATAAAATGATAAAGCATTATAAGCAGTACATATGACTAGATCATCACACTGAGGTTTTTGAAATGAAAGGGTGTGAAATTTGAAAAAGAAATGCCACAATGATTAAATACTATGTTACGTTGGTGAAATGGTTAGTGCTCTCACCTCAGAGCAAAACGTCCTGGGTTTAAATTCCAGGCAGGCTGAATGAGGAGCTTTCCGTGTAAGGATTGCATGTTCTTTGTATCTCTGTGGGTTCTCTTCAGAAATTTCATTTTCTTCTGACAGTCTAAAACCAAGCTACTTGGTGAATGAGCAATACAACATTGGCTCATGTGTGTCTGCTCTGCAAATGCCTGACAACCTGGCCATTATGTTATTTTGCCTTATTGTCCCTATGATGGGGTGGGTTTCACCATCCCTCATGAACTTTATTTGTAAACAAATGGATTGATTAATGACTAATAATTAAATCTAGATGAGAAAATGTCAGCAACCTGTTTTATTATGATAATTGATTACCCTGCCAAAATAAATGAGTGTGTATGTGTTATTAGTCTTTTACTGAAAACAATGCTAATGTGAATCAGCATTTGAGAGAAGACAGCTGATACACTGAGCCTATGCGTACTCTGTGAGTCTTTTACTACTCAACGTCACCCTTTTTATCCTCATACACATATGACCCTTGAGCACTTCAGTCAAAACTCAGGACTCAGTTCATAGCCCGGGTGTTAGCAGCACACAGCTGTTTCAGCTGGTTTAGATGTGGGTGAGGGGAGCAGTGCTGGTGAGGTAATGCTGCTGTAGGTTTGCCGTGTAGTTTCTCTGAGCGTGAACATCTCCTGTTTCCCCAGTGCCTGTTGGGATGTACATGCTAATCATGTCCCGCAGGTCAGGCTGGAGTGGGCCTCGTGTCTGGGTTGGAGTCCCGCTTGAGGTTGGGGACACTTGATCTGGTTTCACCATAGACATCACCGGGCTCAACTGCTGCTGTGCCCCACCACTGTATGACATTGGACTAAAAAACAAAGGCAAATAAGTCAAAACCACATTATTTTATTTTAATTAGACAAGTTATTTGTCTGTTTTTAAGCCTCTTCTATTTTCATTTTAGTAGACAATGGACAATACCAAAATTAGTAGTCCAATGTAGTCCATTTCTCACTAATATATATATATATATATATATATATATATATATATATATATATATATATATATATATATATATATATATATATTCAATGTGCCCTATGATTTCAGGCACGTTTTCTTATGGTCTTTAATTTAAGTGGTTTAAGTTAAGACATGTACTATGGGGAAATATAGTGTTTTGCATAGGTACTAAGTTATTAGCATACTGTATAATATATATATATATATATATATATATATATACACACATTGCGATATATGTGTGTATGTGTATTGTGTTTAAATCTGCTATTAAATAAGTAGTACCTATGCAAAAATGTTTGATTTGTGTGTATATAATTTTACATCAAAATGCACGCATGAACTCGTTTAGGTTTCATAATATGGGATGCATTAACAAACTTTTGCCTTATGTCTATTTTAAGTAACATGGTCTGTTGATTTGAAGCTAATTAACGCATCACAAACGTCTTGGTTTGAGAGGTGCTGTCTGTGTGCACTGCTGTACTGCGGTTTTGTTTTGGTTTATTGATCGCATGTTGGGTTTTGAAGCTGCTGTTACGTCACGGCCTCTCTACGTCATACACCGTGCTCACCTGTATGAGTTGGCTCCGTTCATGTAGCTCTGCGCGCTCGGGTACTGGAAGCCGCTCAGGTCGTAGCGATGGATCTGCTGACTGTAAGCGAGCGGGTCGCTCTGCCCGCCGTACCCCCCCGCCGCCCCCCATCCGTAGCTGTCCATGCGGGGGTTCGCTCCCAGGTTCCCCGTGCTGAGGGGGAACGCGCTGACGGGGTTCTCCTTTTTGGGCGCGGGTTTGGTTTTGCGGCGGGGTTTGTACTTGTAGTCGGGATGTTCCTTCATGTGCAGCGCGCGGAGCCGCTTGGCTTCGTCGATGAAAGGCCTCTTCTCGGTGTCAGTGAGCAGTTTCCACTCCGCTCCGAGGCGCTTGCTAATCTCAGAGTTGTGCATCTTGGGGTTCTCCTGGGCCATTTTGCGCCTCTGCCCGCGGGACCACACCATGAAGGCGTTCATGGGCCGCTTGACTTTATCCAGCGGATCCGAGCTTTTCTGGTTCTGGTTCCCGATGGCAGCGGGTTTCGGAGCTGCCTGCAGGGATCCTCCGTTCACAGGGGTCATCATCACTGGAGCTGCTTGAACGGGGCCTTTTAACTCGTGATCCAACATGCTGTACATCTTCACGACGCTTGCAGTTTGGAAAACAGCCGACAGAAGTTTTACAGTCTTTAAAACAAAAATCCAAACAACACGCGTTTCAGTTCGGGACTGAATAGAGATAAAGTGCAGAACTTCACGAGGGCATTCCCAAAAAAATCGAACGATTGCAGACACCGAGGAGAAAAGTTCCTCAAGTTCCTCTTGCTGTCTTCTTTCTGAAGAACTGAACGGTTCCTAAGTGAAACTCTCTCCGTATGTGTGCGTGTGTTTCGAAACTTCTCCTCCTCCACGAGCAAATTAGCATCTCTAAAGAAGAGAGAGTCTGGGGGTGTCAAAGTTTCACCTGCACACACATACACACACACACGCACTCTCTCTCTTTCTCTCTCTCTCTCTCTCTCTCTCTCTCTCACACACACACACACACACTCAATGCTTTTTGTTTGCTCTTAAATTATTTTAATCTCAAACAAATTAACAGGCACAGATATTTCATATTCTTAGTATTATTAGTTGTCAAATTAATAGCTTAAAGAAAAAACAATACAGTTGAAAGATTTCTTTATCTTAAAACGTTTTATATTAGTCATGATCATTGTAGCCATGATCATTGTTTAAAAATATTGTTTACTTTATTAAAACTTTTAAAACTTTATTACTTGAAAAGCAATAAATTATCATTTTATTCATCTCCAACTTTTTATTTGGTTGTAGGCATCACATTTAAAATGTTTAATTTAGGCATAAAAAGTTAAGCAAATTAAAAGCACTTTTTTCCCCAAAGGTAAATTCTGTTAAAATACAAATCTCTGTTATTTATTGAAAGTTTGTAAAGAAATCTTTTTTAATAAGACTTGAAATTATACTTGCCCACTTATTTAATTAATTACCAAACATCTGTGTTTACCAAACAAACCTGCATTTACACTGTCTGCTGGAACACTTGGTCCTGATGCAGTACAACAGATGTTTGATGGATGTTATGATGGAAATTTACGCTTGTTCTTTCTTAATTTCTTTTTAGTAAACCCTCCAAAAGGGATCAATAAGAGACAATACAGTTCTAAAGTCCAATAAAATAATGTTTTATATTATAAAATTAGTGCCATTTACTGGGACGTAGCGTCTTCCTTTCTTCAAAAATGTCTTTTGTTTAAACCCAATGGTTCCATTTTGGTCTCATTCATTTAAATGACATGTCAATAGCTTTGCTTGTTAATGTGATCTTTATCAATCTGAAAATGGGCACCCATATTCTTTTTTAAGTGCTGTTATTTTAATCATGAAATCCTGCTATTGCACACCATTGTTGTTCACTCTTCTCCTGATGCCAGACTCATGTGTTCTTGCATTAGTTTGTGAGAGAGGTCTGTGAGTGGGGTCTTTAGTTGCTTAGAGGTTAACTTTGGTTTCTTTGTGATCTCACAGACTAGTTCATGCCCTGATCTTTGTTGTTTGACTTCTCATGGGATGAGTAATGATTGTCCTGATTTTTCCATTTGTACACAAGCTTTCTGATTGTGGATTGATTCAATTCAATTTGTTTGTATAGCACCTTTTAAAGTGACAGAAATCCGGTACACAAACAGTAATCCAAACGAGACATTGAGTATACACAAAAGTTCAAGAGCTTGAGTTTAGTTGTCCATTGATGAACTGCAACATATTAAAAATAATTTTGTTACAACACAAAAAAAACACTAGCACAAAAAATTGTCCTTTGATTAAATTGGATTCTGTTATAGTTTTTAGGTCTTTTTTAACAGATATTTAGGAGAACTTTCAAACGCCTTTGTGCATTATACTCTATTTACAGGTCAGTTACTTGGAGCTTTGTCAGATTCAACAAGCTTCATCTTTCATAGTTACTGATTCTCAAAAAATGCATTATTATTAGTTGTAAAATGAATGCTTTTTAATACAGTTGGCTTATGTGTTAAGGAGGTGCCACTGTTTTACTTAATGTCCTGTACCACCTGGTGTGTTTCTCACTACAGATCTCTTATGCTCCACCTTTAACACCTCTGACATTAGTTTCTACGAGCGCCACTTTACACCATTATCATGCAGTAACACTTAACCAACGACTGACAATCAGTACAATCAGCAACACACACAGAAGAGGAGAAGGAAGAAGGAATGAAGAAAAGGGGAAGGAGAAGGAAAGAGGTGTGGAAGTAATAGATAGGACAAGAAAGAAAAAAAACAGAAGAGAGTCTGCAAGAGAAATAAATAAAGATGGAGGTAAAGTTTGGATGAGGGACAAAGAAAGAGAAAGAAAAAAGTTCTGAAGCTCAGTGAATGAGAGCCAAAAGAAAGCGGCTATTGAGTGGCTGTTGTCATGGAAATGTAGTTTTTCATCTCTCTCTCTCTCTCTCTCTCTCTCTCTCTCTTTCTCTCTCTCTGTCTCTCATACACACAAACACACACAGATTGATGTGAGATTTTAAATTCTGAACAGATCTTTTAAGCATTACTAGAACTACATTCTTTTCATTAGCAGGCAGTTTCAGAGGCAAAGACAGAAGTTTTTATTTCTGAATACTCCACTCCTTTGCTAACTGGTGTCTGCTCTTATATAATATAATAATAATAATAATATAATACTCAAAATAACCACAATTTATTAGAAAATGTGTTTTTCATTTTCATGAATTTGGTTAGGGAACATGCACTGTCTAATCATGTCATTATCATTGATGTGTTGAGAATAACGCCTGATTACTAGTCGTCGTATGGAAATGTTTTTTTGTACTGATGGATGAGAGTGTAATTGTGAGTTTAGTACCCATCGGTAATTGTGGTATCATAAAGTGAATGTAAATGGCAGTTGCATTAACTTTATTTCCCACCGACTGCCGCAACATATTGATGCAGTCCACTTATATACACATCACAGTGTAACCCAAATTTTTATTATCAATTTTAAATAGAAACTGGATTTTTGAAAAGAAAAAAAAACTGTTGCACATGCGAGTGTTTTCTAGGAATAAAACAATGAATCCCTTTTGCAATCAATTAAAATAGTTACAATTAATTAATTGTAAGAGTGCCATGACGCGGTCATGATGACATTCTTAAGAAAAATATGTATTATATCAGTAATTGGAGCTTTAGACCAAGTGGGGCAACTCGCACAAAACAAAAGTTCACATGCAGCACACTTGTCCCTTCACTTTGACCTAACAGGAAAAACCTAGTTTCCTTTAAATGACTATGACATTTTTAATTCAGATTTTTTTAAAAAAATTTTATAGTTTGTGTTAATATTCAGCAAAAGCCATGGTTATCTTTTTTTCAATAATGTAAATTTATTTCGCGTTTACATTAAATAAATAGCAAACATAAGAAACTGTGTTGTTCCTGTGATTTCTGACATTTTTTGGCAACATTGATAATTGCATATTAATCATAATAATTTCTTAAACAATAATTGTACCATCAAAAACTGTAATCGTCTCATCCCTAGTGTGTACAAACATTTTAAAATAAAACATTAAAATCTACAAAAGGTTTGTTTTTAAAACACCATGGTGCTCAAAAGTGTGTGAACTTGGAATTATTAAGTATGTGAACCCTAAGAATTAGCTGATAAGTTCAAGGTGAAATTAGTTTCAAGTATCTTAATCAACAGTATGACAATCAGGTCAGAGTGGGCGCTCCATTTTATCTAAAGAACTGTAATCTATTAAAGTCAACCAATGCATGTTTGTAGAAGTGTAATTATGACAATCAAGGATTTCTAAGGACCCAAGAAGAGTTGTTGACACTTAGCAGTCTGCAGAAAATCTGTAGAGGTTGGATTTCACGAAAATCAGACAGATTGCATACAAATGAAGGATATTCAAGACCATTGTTATGCCAAGGACTGGTTCCCCAACAAAGTTTGAGGTGATTCAAGACCTCACTCACTTTGGTAAATGCTGATATTCAAGTCCACCACCACTTTAAACAACAATTTTGTGCAGGACAAAGGTCGCAGGCAGAAAGCCAGTCAAAAAAAACACTGGCTCTTGATTAAGATCACATGGATCCAGGACAAAGTTACTGAAACAATGTTTTATTGACTGATGGGTCCAAAATAAATCTTTGTTTAGAAGAAAAAAAAAAGTAAATACAGTAAGAAAACAACCAAAAAAAGGTTAAGAATAAATACAGTTAATGTTAATAACAGAAATGCTGTGGATGGACCAGAAGCAAGTAACTCGGGTGAAGAACCCCACCAACATGACAGCTGATCACAAGAGCAAGGGGGTCAAGCCAGGAAACACTCAAACACTGTATGTGGAATATCAGGTCATTTAAATAAATAACCAAATGTAAAACCGTGTCACGTTTGTTTAATCTGGTTTTATTTCTAGGAACTTGTTTGAACATATGAAGTTATGAAGGTGAAATGTATGCAAAAATGTAGAAAATTCTAAAGATTTCATGAACGGTTCATGGTCCCCTGTTAATTATTACACTATATATATCTTAATATGTAGCAATTGAATCAGTATTAAAATATATTTCAGTTTATTCACTGTGAATAAAACCATCAGCAACACAACCATGAACAACACAGTTTTAAAAATGTTTAAACACCTTTTAAAAACTGTTGTAAAGGGCTGAATCAGCACACTGATCTTTTTTTACATCTTTTAGAAAATTAAAAACATTATGTGTTCTGTAGTTTTAAATTACACAAACAAAAAGGAATATGTACCTGAATTTCAAATTGATTACAAGTTCTCTCTCTCACACACACACACACACACACAAACAAAGCAAATGTAAACAAAGCAAGCAAAAAGCATATTTTGCATTTTAGACAAAAAAAAAATTACAAAAAAAACCCTTATCTATAAAAGTGGATCTGATGAAAAATTCATAACAAATCTCCCCCACCCACTTTCCTTTTAGTCTTTATTAGCTTATAAACTGTTCATTTATAAAATACTTGTAAAAATAAAAAACAGGTGTGATATTAAGAGGTAGCAATCCACTGCAATGTGGTTATGTCTTTTGTTAACATTGTCATACATTATAGCATTCTCTTCATTTATTATAAGGTTAATCACCAAACCAACTTAAAGAGTGTAAAAATGTATTACTTCTGATATCAAACTTAACATGTTTGTACTATTAAATTATTGTAAAACAATTATAATTTTGGCCATTTCTTTTTTGCAAAGTTTAACATCCCTATCAAAATCACCCCGTGTCCGTGTGGGTTTCCTCCGGGTTCTCCGGTTTCCTCCCTCCTCCTACAGTCAAAAAACATGGATCAAGTCAACTGAATTCTCCTAAATGTCCCATATAGTGTGTTTGTGTGAGTGTGTGCCCAGTGATAGATTGGCGCCCTGTCCTGAGTGTATCTGCCCAGCGGCCGAGACGTTATCCCCTGGAAGGAAGCCATCCCCCCCCGCTACCCTAATAGAGGATAAAGTGGAAGATAATGTGGATGGACACACGCACACATTATATTTTGCAATGACATTGGTCAAATATATTTATTAATAATTTATTAATGTTCCTAATTAACACAAAATTAAAGTGTGGATGAGTCACACTTGATAGACTAGGGGGAACGGACATGGAAGCATAACTGTAAAATGCAGTAGCAGTAATTCCCCCCCCCCCCCCCCCCCCCCCCCCCCCCCCCCCCCCCCCCCCCCCCCCCCCCCCCCCCCCCCCCCCCCCCCCCCCCCCCCCCCCCCCCCCCCCCCCCCTGCAATTTATCCCCAAATCCTTTATCACTATATTGGCTTTTGGTTTGCAGTTTATTCTCAATGCAGCAGTGTCTCTGAGTTATTTAAATATCCCAGAAATCTTGTACCATTATACTAGCCCAACAAGAATATTACCACATCACCAACATCAGCGTCACTGTACTGAAAATAATTTATGACCCTCCAAATAACACATACACTGTGGTGGATTATGTAAAAAATTAAATGTACGTAAATAAAGTAGAAAAATCACATTACATTTTATACATTTGAAATTAAAGAACAAGTGACAAGATTTACTATAGTACCATTTTGAAGAGTCCTTTCCAGCCGGAGCAAAATTCTTTCTGCTCTCTTTTTGTGGCTTCTGCTACCAGGTATCTTGCAATGTGCTAAAAACCAAACAGTTATTTGATGTCATATGTCAAAAAATCTATCATTTCAGTTCCAATTATTAACAGCTCAAAATCCCCTTTAAATATAAAAGTAATTCTAATAAAATAGGTTTATTAAAAACATAAATGACCAGGGAGAGAAGCTTTTATAATTTTGCAAAAATATGAGATATGTAATTTAAAAATAATCTTTAATACTGTAGTAGAGCAGGATAAAAGTTACACTCCAGCTTCAGTTTTTCCTCAAGGTTATCTAATTCACTTGCAAAAAGTCTAATGTGCAGAGTAGGACATGAGGAATTTTAAAGGCAAAGAACAAAGTTTGGGGAGGAGTAAGGTCTCTCACCTTTGGGCAGTGGCGGTTTAAAGTTCTTTGGGAGTCAAAGTAGGTGACTGTGCGTTGAGGAATGTTTACACACACCAGAGACCAGTGAACCTCCAGGTGGATAGGAATCAATAAATACTTCTTCTGAAAAATATCCACCTGAAAACACACCGCCACACTTTTTAAATAATAGTGATTGACTGGCTGTTGTCTATCTGTAAGAACATCCAAGTTCATTATACAAACGTTTAAATATTTTCAACCTGTTTGAACAAAATCACAAAAAATAAATCAAGTTTAAACACACTTACATTTTTACATCATTATTAAACAAATAAAGCAGTAGCTATTTTATGCAGTTAATGATAGGAAAAGGATGGGAATTGTATTATTAGATTTAATAACACAGGTAACAGAACATTAGAATACTTTTTCGAGTATGATCTTAAGATTACTAAATTAAATGAATAAATATGAAAAAAAACTTGGTGATTTTCCTGGATAAATACTTTTTTTCTGATTGCTCAGATTAATGTTGCAACTGGGGCCATACAAAGCAACCTATGGGTTAAAAGGCAACATAGTGTGATTCATTGGCAAAAGTAAGTTATGTATTAGTGTTCTATGATTTGGTTATTCATACAATATGCCTATTCATTTCATTCTATTCATGGATATACCTTTGACATCTGCATTTAAAATTCAGATTCAGATTTTCATTACAATCTTGTTAACAGCCTCTAATAGATCAGATACCACATAGTAGAATCAGATATCTACTCAGATATAAGCACATACACATGCAAAACCACAAACAACTAACATTTTTGGTCCAGCGTTTGACTCCTTCATATCCTTTAGTTCTCAGTTTATCATAGAAGAAGCTGTTAAAGAAGTGAACCTAAAAAAAAGAACAATTAAGTAAGTTATGAGTTAAAAAAAAAGTGACTACGGTATTGTGTTAGAGTCTTGATTCTGTAATTCTTACTTTTTTGGGAACTGAATCCATCACCAGATCTCCATACATGTTTATCACCTGCAAGAAAATGTCATGTTTACACTTTACTTACACAGAGATAAAATATGCCATTATTGATTTTACACACACAAACAAAAAAAAATAGAAAAATACTGTACAATACATACATATTTGTATTTATTAGTAAATGTTACTTTAATATTTGACATTTTTTGTTGACTATACTGAAAACACTGTGTGTAGTGTGAGACAATTTTCTGAGCAGATAATCATTTAGATAATGATTAGGAATGAGCGTGCTTGAGTAAATAATAGCTGAATACACAACAACGATCTAGATAAGTTTTATGTCCTAAGGTCAAAAACACTGTTTTGAGACAGTACTCTAGCAGCTAGAACTGCATTTTATAATACTCTGATATGACAGGGCCAAGGTCGAATGAGAAAGTTTTCATCTGTCAGTCATGTCTTATTGTGTGGGTTCGTTACAATCACTACTAACTGTGAAAGACCCCAAAGACCCCTTTAAAATTCTTGCAAATTTATCTTAACATACAACATAACAAAACGGCTAAATTTTGTTCCAGTGTTTAAGGCATAACACTGACCGTTTTATCCCAACCATGAGAGTTACAAGTACTTCAAACCTGATCATTGAGCCAGTTCTGCCCATACAGTGTGGTCAGGTCTTCCATAGTAAGCACATGACGTTTGTAATGTACGCAGAAGTCTCTCTTTATGGTGGACCCAGACATCCGATGGTATGATACCAACAGATTTTGCACCATCTGTTTTCTGTGTAGACAAAAGAAACACCTTTTAACCCGAGACCTTACTGTTTCAACTGCAAACTGCACACTGACCTAAAGCTAAACAACCCATAACTGCAGTACTGTTGCCAACATTTTAGACATTGCTTTTGGTTTATCATTTTATTCCAATTATGGTTTATCATTATCATTTAAAAAAAAATTAAAGTGGCCTGGACAAAAATTATGGCACTCTTTTTGTGGTACAACTTTTTAAGGTAACAAGGGTAGAGGGTGTGGTAGCTCAATGGTTAGAGTGTTGGGATATTAATTTAAATGTTGTGGGTTCAAATTCCAGGTTCACTGAAATTACCAATGTGGGTCCTTGAGCAAGACCATTAAACTTCATAGCTTCAGGGATGCTACATCATTCAGACCCCAACCAAGTTGGGATACTTGTACTTCACTTTGGATAAAAGTGTCTACTAAATGACTAAAGTTCTTTTACTTTCAATGAGAATTCTGCATCTTTCGATGACATGTTTTAATTCCTTCAACAAACATTCAACAGGATTTAGATTAGAACTCATAGAAGGTAACATCACACTACTCCAATGTTTTGTGTTTTATGTGTGCGTTTTGGGTTATTACCCTGTTGGATGATCCATGATATTGATAGATTCAAAACTCCCTGTGCCAGGTGCAGCAAAGCACCAAAAGAGCATAAAGGAGCATTTCTCATGTTTCACAGTAGGTACAGTGATCTTTTCTTTGTATAATTTATTTTAGTGCCTGTGAACAAAGAGCTGATGTGACTTGCCAGAACGCTCAAGTTTTGTCTCATTTGTCCAAAGGACATTCTTGGAGAAAAATTGTGGTTTGTTGAAGCATGATTTAAACGCAATGTCTGATATTTAGTTAATATTTAGTACACTTTATTTAATTTTTACTTTTCTCAGTTTAGTGACATTTGTGGATGTTTCTTTAATGAAAGTATACCAACAGTTTTCCATATGTGCACGTGTATATATATATAAAAAAAATAATAATAAAAAATAAATTAAAAAAAAGAGTTTTAGTAAGTACCCTTCCTGTGAGGCATTACTTTTAAAAAAGGTCACTAGAATGGTTTAAATATAGGATTTTTCTAGTTAGCTGGCTCTTAGTGTTTATGTATTTTAAGTGTTTTAAAATGTAAGACAGTGACCTGTTAGGATGTGAAAAGTTTTCATTATAAATGTTTTGTAGTTTCTCCACAACATCATCCACATGAAGTGGAATCAAGCTTCCATAGTGCTGCAGAAACTCATCTAGCATTCCTGGGAAAGAGAAAGAGAGTTGACAGGGTTATCATGTAAAACGTTTTTTTAAAAATGTCCCGTTATAGAATAACTAAAACATTTTATTACGTTGTACAAAGGATATGTGCTCGCTGCTAAGCTGGTTCTGATTAGATGCTCCATCTTGAGTTGCAGCTGGGAAACAGGATGCAACTGTCCTTACCATAAGGAATATGGCACCATCGTTAACAGTACAGGACCCATTAGCTACCGTCGTGTCTAAGAAAAAGCAGATCTAGAATTACACAATCTAGCAAAAAGAAAAAACGAATCAAAAAGTATCTCAGTTTCCAGACTCTACAGTCTTATCCAAAGTTACATAAAGTAGATCACATAAAATGAACAATACATAAAATGATTTGACTAAAAGACTTGGTCATTTATTTATTAAGAAATGTACTATACATAGCTGTGAGTAGCAAAAGTATAAAAATATTTAGATTAAGCAAACAATAAAAGCCAGGTGAGCTCAATAATTAGGATGAAAATCAGGTGTGAGTGGGTGCCCCATTTTATAGAATGGGAATCAATTAAAATCTGATATTTACAACATGTCTATGGAAGTATATCATGGCATGAACAAATAACATTAAGGACCTTGGATTTTGTAATGCTCAAAGGGCTTAAAAAGATTACATATCACCTGTAAAGAATTTGGACTACACCAATTCATAATCAGACCTATGTACAAATGAAGTAAATGTGTCATTTTTTTCAAATAATAGTTTGACCAAGTCGAATATTTTCTCTCATTTATTTAATTTGGTTGGTTTTGTTTACTTTTAGAAATATTTTTGCCCAAATTATACAGAAACATCTAAAGGGTAGTGTCCAAACTTTCGGGCACCACTGTATATATACATATATTTTTCAAATTATATTATTTCATATTATACAAATATGGAATCTGTTTTTTTTTAATATTACATGAAATGTAAAATATAATAAGAATTGAGCTGATGTAATCAAAGTCATACCATTTATACACACATCCTCATTGTGATCTTTCTTTTGCTTGTTTGCTAGACGTTGCAATTTTGCATGCTGGTGTCGTCTCCTTCTTCGTGCCCACCTGAAACCTGCAGGCCTTGCCCACTTTGCACGCTGACACAAAGTACGCCATTGCAGTGCTAACAGGTAGTGAATACTCACTCCACTTTGAGGCCTCGACCTCCACCTTGGGCGTTTTCTTGCACCAAATTCTTTATACAAAAGCGTGGTAGATTGACACAGGGACTCCACTTTCTTATTACTGTTCAGAGTGAATCCTTCACCATTTTTTTCCTGATGCACATCTTTCCTCATCATTGTCACTTCTTTCTTCTCCTCCTCATCAGAAAAGGTGTAGTCCACACCCCACATGCTTACATCTTTGTTTCCAGCCACATTGGCTCCACCCTCTTCCATTCTCACCTGCTAGTTCCATTAAACATATTTTAGGGCACAGTCTTTCAAATCTCACAGGCTCTGTGCCAGTCTGTTGCCACACTTGAACTGCAATTACATTAATAACACTTAGATAATCAAATCAATTATTAGCAAATTAACACTTTTTAATTAAAGCACATTTGCATACAGTTAAAAATATAAGTTTTTTATTGAATAAAATTATATTAAAATAAATGTAATATAATAGCTTAAAGCGGCACGGTGGCTTAGTGGTTAGCACGTTCGCCTCTCAGTTCGAATCCCCATCTGGGTGGAGCTTCCATGTTCTCCCCGTGTCCGTGTGGGTTTCCTCCGTGTTCTCCGGTTTCCTCCCACAGTCCAAAAACATGGATCAAGTCAATTGAGTTCTCCAAATTGCCCCATATAGAGTGTGATTGTGTGAGTGAGTGTGTGCCCAGCGATAGGTTGGCACCCTGTCCTGGGTGTATCTGCCCAGCACCTGAGACGTTCTCCCCTGGATGGCATGGGGAACCCCACCGCGACCCTAACAGAGGATAAAGCGGAAGATAATGAATGAATGAATGAATGAATGAATAATGGCTCAACCTGTTAAGCACCTGTGTTGTTTATGATTACATATGTTTGGTACCGCAAGAGTAAATTACATATAAAATATGTTTAGGTTTTATTTTTTTTAACTGTCCTAAACATTAGACAAGTTTTTATTAATCCCTGAATTTCAGTTGTTGTAGTTTGGCAGCAGTTAAAAGTATAAAAAGTCTGTAATCAGAAAATAAAAAAATATGCGAATAAATTTATGTAAACTACGTATTTTTAAAATTGAATTCATAAAAAAAACTATTATGTCATTTGTTTATTGCTCTTTCAGCTTTATTTAAAACATAACTTTCCCCATATTTTGGTAATTACGTATATGTGCGTATTTAGTCTTGAAAATTGGTCATTTAAAATAAACCTACATTAAAATGTTATTAAAAGGAAAAGTAACTTTAAAACTCACTCTAACTTTGTTTAGCTCTCCGACGAACATGAGATTATATCAAAACTACATACAGGTTCACTGCCGGCCTTCTTCCACCAGATTCTCTTTAATTTCTCACCAAACATGTATTGACTCCAACAGAAAATATATATATATATATATATATATATATATATATATATATATATATATATATATATTTATATATAAACACAAAAACGTCTTTAAAATGTAAACTAATTCACTGGAAGAGTCCCCAACAAAAGCTTAAACTACTGCCGTCGGTTATTAAAAACGTCACAAGAAAGCGCACTGTTTACTTCCGTGTTTTTAAGTTAATATTAATGAATGATTCACAGTGTGTGTTTATATAGATATATATAAATAAATTGTTTAGTTAATTTCACCTGAAATGCATTTAAACCAAATGCTTTAAAATCCTGAATAACTACAAAACCAAACCGAACTACATTTTCCTTTACACGTGGTTGCCGGTCAAAATAACACGTCATATCCGGACGATGCTACCGGAGATAAAATGATCAAATATTTTGTCTGGCGTTGATTTTAAAAGGTTTCCTTTTTATTGAAGCTTTTTATATAATTCATTTTAGTGTAATACAGCATTTATATGTATTTATATTATTTTTATGTACATGTGTTTTTGTGTTACGCTTCAACATTAGAATCTGTGAATCATTTTATGAAGCGGTTTATCGAGGTTAACTTCGACTTTAAACCTATTAAGTTTTAGTTTTTTTTATTATAGCAAAAGAACGATTTTCCATGCCCTGCTGTATGATTGAAGTCCAAGTTGGCGGTAATAAGATTTATTTTACTGAAAGTGTTAGTTAACAGGTAATGTTAATTTGAGTTGAACGTGAAATACTGAGGAACCAAAAAGAGTGAAATAAATATATAAAGACATAAATCAAAAAGTCATAGAAAAGCTGTGAGAAGAAGTTCAACTGAGTATAAAGCTTAAAAAGTGCAAGCAGCAAAACTGTAACTGTAAGCAGAAAAATAAATGAGAACGTGAGAGGTGCAGCTCCTTTATCACAGATTGTTAGTTGCATTAATTTTTAAAAATGGTTTACTAACATTCACTTACTGTGTTTCGGTGAATTATTGTTCCGCAGTGTTTAAAAGATGGCTCGGGGTCTGTTCGGTGGTGCCATGTCTGCAGTGATACCCCCCAGTGCTACAGATATCAGGTCATACATGGAATTATAAATGTGATCTGAACCATTCATTCATTCATTCATTATCTCCCGCTTTATCCTCCATTAGGGTCGCGGTGGGGTTACCCGTGCCCATCCAGGGGAGAACGTTCCGGGCGCTGGGCAGATAGACCCAGGACAGGGCGCCAATCCATCGCTGGGCACACACTCACACAGACACACTCTATATGGGGCAATTTGGAGAATTCAATTGACTTGATCCATGTTTTTGGGCTGTGGGAGTAAACCCACGCAGACACGGGGAGAACATGGAAACTCCACCCAGATGGGGATTCGAACCAGGAATCCCTAGTGCTGAGAGGCGAACGTGCTAACCACTAAGGCTGAACCATTATTAATTAAAAATATTATTGCCTTTAAGTTATATTAGACACAAACAGAAAAATGCTGCTATAAAAATACACAAAGAGTAACCATTGCACACATAATATTATTACACAATATATTATTGTGCATGGAAAAACTAGTGAACTACTAAAGTGCAAAAAATATTTAGGTGCTTATATACTTCAGTTTTAAGTATGATTTTACTTCCCAATATACAGTCAGTTCCAAAACAATTGGTTGAATTTCATGTTTCATTTCAATTATCATTAATTTATTCATGTACATATTTTATACTGTGTTTTGAATCTTAGTTTGGGTAACACCTCTGCTTATGTACCTTGAATGTCCCTTTTTTTTTTTTGTATATATATATTATAGTTTTGTATTCTGTTTTCATACCTTTGACTAAACGCATGAAACTACAGCATTTTGACACACATTTGAATAAAACTTTGAATAAGCAATTGAATATTTCTTTATGGAAAATGACATTTAGGTAGAAGAAAGGTAAATTGGGAGTAGGTAGTTTTAATGTACATCTTTAAAAACTTGAGATGTGTAATTTATAAAACACTATTAAAATGTTTTTTTTTTAATTTTTTTTTTAAACAGTACAGATCAGAGGTGTATGTATGTGATTATTAGATGAGAGGATTTCTCTTTCTTGATGTGTGTGTGTATGTGCGTTTTAGTGAAGTGAGAGAGATTCCAGACAATCAGGAAGTCTTTGCGCACACACACACAGATCAGAGCATCATAATAGAACTGCTGGAATATCAGAGTCATGTGGAGGATTCACAAGCAGCGAGGTAAATAAAGCTTTCTAATGTTTACTCTTAGAACTCACCAGAACTTGAAGGGCTGTGACCCAAGGCTTATAATTAAGATTACATTACAAGTATTATCTTACTTATGTATATATTACTTATATCTTACCTACTTACCATATATAATAAATAATATATTAAGGACTATTCTAAATTAATTGGTCTAATAAATAAAATCATTTTATTTATTATTATACAACTTAGTGGTTCTGTAGCTTTCTTTACTTTAAGTAATAGTTGACTATTATTTGTGTTGCGAGGTATCACTTTGAGGATGTAGCAGGCAGTAATAAAGCACAAGCAGCAGGACTGATGGAGGTAAAGGAGGTGCAGAGTGTCCCTCACTCTCAACTCGCGCTGAGTGAATGCAGCTCTGCCTGGACCCTTGCTGGAGCTCAGCTCATTTCTAAATTCAATGAGCAGGTCTACCGCTTTATTTGGTTGCAATTTTTCTTTCTCTGTCTATCTCAGACATTATTATTTTTTCAAATTTAGCTCTAGGCCCACCAAATTACAAAATTTAAGCTACAGTGTTGTCTAGAAATTTGACACCTTTTATACATTTGTCTATGTAGTGTGAAAGTGCAACCTCAGACTAAGCCTGCCGATGTGTGTGTTTTTGCAGGCAAAGAACACAGTAAACATCCATTTGTGTTTATTTCGTCTGCCGCAGTACACCACTGACATCCTTATCACTTTTAATGATCCTGTTAGCATCAGGTCAGTATGAAACCTTCTATGATTATTCCTTTTATAAAACTGTATACTTATTCATACTTATACTAAATGTGTTTTATTGATGATATGCTGGTTTCATGCTGTACTACACTATACATGAATAACGTCAATTTTAGCAGGGTTTCAAAAAATCATAGTTTGTAGTGGATGTAATGGATTTAAGATGGGGTATATTGAAGATTTGGGGGGGGGTATTGTTACACAATCACACAAATACAAATTCATTCATTCATTCATTATCTCCCGCTTTATCCTATATTAGGGTTGCGGTGGGGTTCCCCATGCCCATCCAGGGGAGAACATCTCGGGTGCTGGGCAGATACACCCAGGACAGGGCGCCAATCCATCACTGGGCACACACTCACTCACACAGACACACTCTATGGGGCAATTTTTTGAGAATGCAATTGACTTGATCCATGTTTTTGGACTGTGGGAGGAAACCGGAAAACCCGGAGGAAACCCACGCAGACACGGGGAGAACATGGAAACTTCACCCAGATGGGGATTCGAACCGGGAATCCCTAGCGCTGGGAGGCGAACGTGCCACTGTGACGCCCAAATACAAATAGATTTGAAAATAATGTACTTCCTAAGCATTTACACATGTGCATATAATTTTACATGTGAATTGCATTTTGTAGATTTGTATATATTTGTGGATTAGTTAGTACATTTGTTTGTATTTTTTAGCCTCATCTTTACCATAAAGAAATTGACATGTCAGGTGGAATTAATAACTACACCACAAGGTGGAGACACAGCACGATAAACCTGAATAAGTCATTCAGATGGTTCTGTTCTTTAGCCTTAGAGTAGAATGACTTAGCAAAAAAAAAGTTTTTTGTAATGTTTAGTGATAAACCTTATTGTTAAAATATCATTGCTTATAAATAAAGGACATTGTTTATTATGGACTGAAATTAGTTCATTTGTTCATGTTTTGTTGCCATCGCTTTAAATTTTGTGTTTCATTTTAATAAACTTTGGGCATTAAAGATTTAAATAGGAAAAATAAACAAAGGTCAGGGAGTTCTGTGGTTAAAACCTAGGGGTAAGTTGTTTTAAATTTATTAACATGTAGAAGAAGCTGAAACCTTGTTTGGTGGCAGAAACTGATACAAGTGGCCACATACTTTTGTACATTAGTGTTTCAGAATTTGAATGTGACCTGCTTTTTAATTTCTTTTTCTTAGTGCTCACAGTAGCAGTAGCAGTGCTAGTACTGAAGGCTTTTGGACATTACAGGATTTTTACACACTCATTCAGTCCTTCTGCCTGCTTAATCCTGGGGTATTTGGATAAACACCCACAAAATGTCATGAATAAAATTGTTCATTCTTATTATGGTTGCATGGTTTTGTGCTCATTTTTAGTCTTCCAATTATATTTAAAAAGTCTTAGGGGGATCAGAGACCAGATCAGCATACTGGGCAATAGTTGGCTTCCTAACTACTAACTGACTTGTTGTTATCTCACTTTTAGGTCACTTTGGACAAAATAATGTCAAGGATGAATAAGTGTAAATAAACAGTTCAGTAGAAATGCATTGTATTTTATTTACATTTCCTCATAGTGTCATTTTGTGTATAGACTACCTATATAGCTGGCAAGTTAGTAGTAATTTACATTAATATTAAATACTTTGCTTGCCATTGTGTGACTTAAGTATCAAAAGACAAATGGCACAAATTGGCAAAAAAGTATGTTTGTTGCAATCACTTCAAAAGATAATTTACCCTCAGAGACAGAACACTTCATTCATTCATTATCTTCAGTTGTATCCTCTATTAGGGTCGCAGGGGGGGGGGGGTTCCCCATGCCCATCCAGGGGAGAAAATTTCGGACGCTGGGCAGATACACCCAGGACAGGGCGCCAATCTATCGCTGGGCACACAAACACACTCTATATGAGGCAATTTGGAGAACTCAATTGACTTGATCCATGTTTTTGGACTGTGGGAGGAAACGGAGAACCCGGAGGAAACCCACGTAGACATGGGGAGAACATGGAAACTCCACCCAGATGGGGAGTCGAACCGGGAATCCCTAGTGCTGATAGGAGAACATGCTAACCACTAAGCCACCATGTCATCTCTTATGATTTATTGTAAGGCTTATATTATGATGAAATTTCTGAGTTTTGAATCAGTAATGAATGTGAATTATCATCATTTTACAGTGTAGTCTGTTTTGTTCATAACTACTGACTTGTGATGTTCTTTGTAAGTCACTTTGGATAAAAGCGTCTGCTAAATGACTAAATGTAATGTATCATTACATTAAACCCACCAGAGCACTCATACTATTCTCTAAAGCATTGTACTCCCATTTACTAAGCACTAAAACTTACTTTACATTAATTTGACCCTCATCTGAATTAGATCAACAAGAAAATCATTGGTTTTACACTACAACATTATTGATAATTGATAAATGATTTATTGTCTGCTATTTAAATCAGGAGTAAAGTGGTGCTTGAAATTTTCTGCATTTATACTGCGATAAATTAATCCTTTAAGTAAACCAAATTAAACCCATTAAACAAAATTCTCAAACTCTTTAATTTATTCATATAAAATAATTAAGGGGAACAAAAAATTATAAATATCTAATATGTCTAAAAAATCTATAATGATAAACAATGAAGATTTCTAAGAAACTCCAAAAAACGTTTGGACTTCATCAATCCGAATTTAGATAGGAATAAAATTGAAATAAATTTAGACATGAACGCTCTTTGAATACTAAACAAAGGTCACTCTTTCACACACTGGCTAATGTTACTTTTTTATGAGTCATAAACACTAAATATTCAGGCAACTGGAAGAAAACATTTTGTGGATAGATTATAAGATGATATTTTAAGTTTAAATAATATGTTTTAAATGGGGAAAAATATTTTGCTGCACTACAATAGTGAAAGCAAAGGTTCACATACTTTTGCTTCTTCTGTATATGTAATATTGATTTTTTTTTCATAATTAAACAAATGATATAGAATATTGTGTTATTTGTTTAGTTAAATTTTCTTTATTAAATTTTGTCGTGAGCAGCTAAGTGACTCACAATTGAATTATATTATTAGATCTTTAAACACCTGGTTGAGGTATTATTCCTGATACCATTGCAGTTGTTACAGTAATTATTACTTTATATAACATCATTTACATAAGTGCAAATTCAATAAATATAAAAATATATATTATTCTTTAATCTGAGTGAGAGGTAGTACAAATCAAATTTAAATAATATTACACTATAGCACTACCAAATTAAGCATTGTTTTGAGTTATAAAAAATTCCTTGCATATGACTTACAAACAAAAACAAGCATTTTCAGGTAAATACACATAATTTAGCAAAACAAATCATTTTATGCAATTTGCTAGAAAGACAAATAATTGACAATATTGTAATAAATACACATATCTTGTAAAACCAATGTATGTACTGGTCATTAAACAAACCGATTGTTATCAAACTATACAAAATTTGATGACATTTTTAAAGTTAAGTTGAATCTTATAATATATTTTATAATCCTTGACATTTTCAAATATATGTTAACTTACAGTAACTCACGTAATTTAAACACCAAAGCATTACAAGTAAAAACTGCAGCTTCAGATTTGATGAATTATGTCCTTCATATGTAAACGTAAGTATAACATCTTTACACATTGGTGTAACCTAACCTCAATAAATATCAGTACATCAGTGTGATGTATTAAAAATTCTATATAATAAAACACTTTAATGATTAGAAAGTTAACTTATTTTAGTAATCACTCCGATTCAAGAATAAAATAAATGTTAAGTATCAAGCAGGCAGAGCATACATAAATAAAATACATACAATTATGTTATTACAGTCATTAGAATTGGTTCATAAAGGTTGCATACTAACCTATGTGTATGTGTTAACTGTGGTATGCTGTCTGCAGCTGATTCCAGAACAAAAGAGAAAGAATGGTATGTGGTCCCAGTCTAAAATAAGATGCTCCCATCCCTTTGTAAAGTCCAAACACACCTTCTTTCCTCAAAGTCTTTGAAAAACAGTCCAAAACTCCACGGTACCACTTTCCCTACACACACACACACACATAAAACATACATTCATTACAGAATGTTCGTGTGTAGAGGTTGGACAGTGATGTAGTTCGTAACATAACAAAATAACTTTATCAATATTAACTCTTTTTAGAACTAGGGTGAAATAAAAAAGGAGCCTCACCTTTCCCAGGTGATCCACTGGCTGATTATAAAGTCGTGTGCTAATGACATCAAACGGAGTCATAAATAGCACTACAGTCACACTGCTGATCATCCCTGCGCACAGAGGGACCAACCAACTAGTGGCTGGAAATACCTGCAATTTTTAATCAAATGAGTTAATTACTTCTTATTACAGAGAGTCATTGTAATTATCTAACATGACATTGAGTTTCATTCATTCATTCATTCATTCATTCATTCATTATCTCCCGTTTTATCCTCTATTAGGGTCGCGGTGGGGTTCCCCATGCCCATCAAGGAGAGAACATTTCGGGCGCTGGGCAGATAGACCCAGGACAGGGCGCCAATCCATCGCTGGGCACACACTCACTCACACAGACTCTATATGGGGCAATTTTGAGAATGCAATTGACTTGATCCATGTTTCTGGACTATGGGAGGAAACCGGAGAACCCGGAGGAAACCCACGCAGACACGGGGAGAACATGAAAACTCCACCCAGATGGGGATTAGAACCGGGAATCCCTAGCGCTGAGAGGCGAACGTGCTAACCACTAAGCTACCATGCCGCCCGACATTGATTTTACTTACAGAAATATTCAAAATCACCAAATTAAATATTATTTTATGCATGCAAACGCATATTTGTAGTTAAAGCATTTAAAGTTAAAATATATATGTAATTTAGGTTTTTACCTAAATTACATATATTCACTAACCGTTTGCCACTTTAAACATACATAACATACAATAACTAAATCATATAAATTCCATTCTTTTACTTATTAACTTTTTCTTACTCATTACTCAGAACACTGACAGGTAATATTTAAACTAAATAAACAAAAGTTAACACTTTGTAGTTCTACAATTTGGCTGTAGTTTGTCTTTTTCTATGAACACTGTTTGTCCCCTTTACTCAGTCTTTTATTGATCAGGACCCCCTATGGGGTATTATTTAAGTGATTGATAATTTAACAAAACTGAAGTGGTGGTGATGTAAACCAGGAGACATCTTCAACCAAACTTGTTTACATGATATTATCTACCTTTTTTAAAAAGAGAATATTTACAATCATTAATTTGTATATATGCTAACTGCACATTTAATAAGTTTAAATACACTTACAGCCAAGATATTACATAACCTGTGTCCTTTGGTGCCTATAACATATGCACAGTATTGTAGAAATACACAGCTTCCTTTAAAAGTGGGACGCCAAGGCCAGGTCATTAGCTTTTGCTGTACACTAAAGACATTTTATTTAAAATAATGAGCCAAATATAAGATTTCAGAATTTTAGATTGTATTTGATTGTACTTACTATTAGATTTATTAAATTTTTTTCTACTAAACTTCTATTTCTATTAAAATCTAAATAGTAAATTAAACATTTAACTGGTTGCATTTACTTCACTTTCAATATGTGCATCAAGCCTGTGACTCATTAACACAAAATTAGTTAGTTTCATTTTTTGTTATGTGCTTCCAGACTGTTAGCTTAGACATTTTGGTTGGATTTTGTTCTTTACAAGTCTTATTTCCATTTAAATGACTGTGATCCCTCCACCCTTGCCAATTGTATGATGAGATTATCTCATAAAGTTGTAAGTTCTGTAAAAGAACGGAAGTGAAACCCAAGATTTTATGACTGGTAAGTAATAGCACAGACCAGGGTAACAAGAAACAAACAAAAAGTTTCATGTTCTGTGCTATCATATCCTGATGTAAAGAAATACCAAGAAATAAAAGCTAATTTCAATCGATTGAGGTCCAAAATACATGGCTAGGTGAATTTATACAGCTATGAGGCTAAAAGAAACCGCTGAATCCAATGGTTCTATTGTCCATAAAGTATTTATGTATGTATGTATCTATGTACGTATGTATATATATATACCTGTAGGTCCGTAACAAACTCTTTAGCAAGGGAGAAAGTGGAGAGCTGGGATGCTGACCCCACAGTGACCCTTGGCACTGCTGCACTTGAACCCCTCCACAATCCCACAATGCCATGCTCCTTGTAAATCATCATAAAAGCGTGCATCATGCCCTGTATTACAAACCAGAGCAAATCCAGATACCAACATTATTACATCACCAACATCAGTAGTGCATTACTGCATGACATCACAGTGACATAAATACCAAATATTGACAGATCAAAAATATTGTCATATTATATGTCTCATAAAATAGTTAACACAATGTCATTGTAATGTGTATTATTAGGCCAAATTAATTAAGCAATTAACAGTTAAGTTTAAAGGAAAGTAGATATATGGTTTGAGAATGAAAAATATACAGAGATGCAGACAAAAGCTTTCAGTTTCTTAAATTCTTAAATGTGACAGTTTCTGAGGCTATTTATTTACAAATGCTTTTTATGGGTCAGTAAACAACTTTTAACCTAAACAAATAAAAAAAACATTATAAACCACTTATAATAACATTATAATTTATTATTTTTATGCAGTTTAATAAATGTTATTTTAATTAATTATTTAATTATTTATAAAGGAGAAAATGTGTCTCCTTTATTATATTAACATTCATTTGAGTGGCAGTCATTATAGTGGTGATAATGCAAAAAGCTCTGAGTCATTCAATAATTTTCAAAAAAGGAAATGAGAAGGGAAGTGTGCAGGGCAAAAATCAGTTTAGTACATTTTAGAACTTACCCTATGTTGATATTGATGCCCTACAGCAATGGGGGCTGTTGACTGGCTTTGCAAGTGTGTTTTTACCTGTAAAAATAGTTTCAAAGTTTTATTCAGTGACGCATATTTTCATACAACCTGATAAAACAGCTTGGTTCATTTTATTTTAAACAGGTCCATCTGCATTCCAGTGGCTTATCATTTCATCAGGTGAAAATTCATCTCAAATAAGGTTTGGAATAGTTTTAATTCATTATCTTCCGCTTATCCTCTATTAGGGTCGCGCTGGGGTTCCCCATGCCCATCCAGGGGAGAACATCTCGGGCGCTGGGCAGATAGACCCAGGACAGGGCGCCAATCCATCGCTGGGCACACACTCACTCACACAGACACACTCTAAACGGGGCAATTTGGAGAATTCAATTAACTTGATCCATGTTTTTGGACTGTGGGAGGAAACCGGAGAACCCGGAGAAAACCCACGCAGACACGGGGACAACATGGAAACTCCACCCAGATGGGGATTCGAACCGGGAATCCCTGGCGCTGAGAGGCGAACGTGCTAACCACTAAGCCACCGTGCCGCCGGTTTGGAATAGTGAGTATTATAAATCTATTTTAGCTGCTTTTTGAGACAATGTACACTGAATACATTTTTTTAAATGAACACCTTTTACTAAAACTAAGCAGCCTTGTAATCACTGTAGCAAAACCAGTTTTACTTCAAATAGAAGTCAACTTGAGACAGTGACATTACATCCTGCAAACAAACACACAGTGGTCGGATTTTAACAAATAAATGAATACCTAATTACATATATACCACAAGATTATGTTCAACC
Organism: Corydoras maculifer; assembly: GCA_019802435.1. Lineage (NCBI taxonomy): Eukaryota > Metazoa > Chordata > Actinopteri > Siluriformes > Callichthyidae > Corydoras > Corydoras maculifer. Next base: position 476,787 of record JAFMOD010000537.1, on the reverse strand, counting down.
TGATCCCTGGTAAAACATTTCTTAATAATTCTAAGGACAACTGTAAAAGTGAAAGCAAAAGTGAAGTTGAAAGATCAACTTCACATAGAATATATATAATGAGTCACTATAACAATAATATAAAACAAAAAACAATATAACACTAATGATAAAATCTGAGGGATGTACTTTAGGGTGGCACGGTGGTTTAGTGGTTAGCACGTTCGCCTCTCAACTCTAGGGATTCCCGGTTCGAATCCCCATCTGGGTGGAGTTTCCATGTTGTCCCCGTGTCCGCGTGGGTTTCCTCCGGGTTCTCCGGTTTCCTCCCACAGACATCCCAAAAACATGTATCCAGGTCAATTGAATTCTCTAAATTGCCCCATATAGAGTGTGTCTGTGTAAGTGAGTGTGTGCCCAGCGATGGATTGGCGCCCTGTCCTGGGTGTATCTGCCCAGCGCCTAAAACGTTCTCCCCTGGATGGGCATGGGGAACCCCACCGCGACCCTAATAGAGGACAAAGAGGAAGATAATGAATGGATGGATGGATGGATGGATGGATGTACTTTTAAAAAATCATAGGGGTCTCGTACTGCTGCGCATGCGCATGTCACGGATGCGACTCCATCCGCGAGAGAAATACGGTTGTGTACAGAAAGAATGCCGGATAATTAGTGAAGTATACAAATCTCGGAGAAGGAACTTACCAGGTAAATGGGGCTGCCCATGAAAGCACCTGCGACCCCGGCTAAAGCTCCGGCAGCGGTACTCTTGACCGTGCTGACTCGACCTTCTGTGTGGATGTACCCGGCGTTTTGGATGAGAGAATAAGAGCCGAGTCTCACCCCATTCATACAGAACTGATAGACAAGGCCCGGTGCGAGCCCTTTCTGAAGCGCGGTCATGCCCTCCACCCGGCCGATGGTGTAGAACGCGTGGAACACGTTCCGATAGAGCACTCTGTACGTCCCTCTGCTCTTCAGCTCGCCCTGCAGCTGCATCCGGGTCTTCACAACCTCCAGGGGGTTCGTGAACAAACACGCGCCGCACGCGGCAACACCGCTCAGCACGAAATCCATCTTTGTGCGTAGAAATAAAAAAGAAACTATATTATTTAAAAGATCAACGAACAAGACAAGTGAGCGTGCGGTGTGAGATCACGCCTCGTAGCAGCTCGTTTCAAGACGGCTATTCATTTATTCACAAAAAAGTGTGTGTGTGTGTTTGTCTGTCATCCGAGTGCCCTCTGTTTTCTCCGCTTCTGAGCTTCCTTTCCTGAGTACACACTCACTCTTAATTCCACTCACTACACAAAAACACACACACTGTCACAATTACTCATCACGCTCACCCGCTGTTCACTCGCACAGAGTGCAAATCCTTGAGTCGACTCAAAATGAGTCAATTACTCAATGCACATTGGAATTTTTGTGGAGGTTATGAAACATCCATCCATCATCTTCCGCTTTATCCTCTACTGGGGTCGCGGGGGGTGGGTGGTTCCCCATGCCCATCCAGGGGAGAGCGTCTCGGGCACTGGGCAGATACACCCAGAACAGGGCGCCGATCTATCACAGGGCACACACTTACACAAACACACTCTATATGGGGCAATTTGGAGAATTCAATTGACTTGATCTATGTTTTGGACTGTGGGAGGAAACCGGAGAACCCGGAGGAAACCCATACGGACACGGGGAGAACATGGAAACTCCATCCAGATTGGAATTCAAACCGGGAACCCCTAGTGCTGAGAGGCGAACGTGCTAACCACTAAGCCACCGTGCCGCCCGGTTAATGAAATAATTGAATTTATTTAATACATTTAATAAAGACATTGATTAAACATTTAATAAAGACATTGATTAATGACATTTAAAGACAATACAGACATTCATTCATTCATTATTTTCCGCTTTATCCTCTATTAGGGTCGCGGGGGGTTCCCCATGCCCATCCAGGTGAGAACAATTCAGGCGCTGGGCAGACACATCCAGGACAGGGCGCCAACCTGTCGCTGGGTACACACTCACACAAACACACTCTACATGGGGCAACTTGAAGAACTCAATTGACTTGATCAATGTTTTTGGACTGTGGGAGGAAACCGGAGAAGCTGGAGGAAACCCACACGTACACAGGGAGAACATGAAAACTCCACCCAGATGGGGATTCGAACCGGGCGGATGAGAGAGAACTGAGAGGCGAATGTGCTAACCAGTAAGCCACCGTGCCACAATACAGACATTTAATACTTAAATAAAGTACAACAACAGAGTGTTCAGACTGAATAACAAGCTTACTGATAAAAAAAAAGCTATGTATATGCCACTCTAATGTCACAATGATAAAAACTACTTGTAGGCTTTTAAAACAAACACTGATCAGACATGGTGGATGAACTTTTAAACAGGCTAAGAGCGCCTACATATTTCAACCAACATTAAATCTTAGTAAAAGGACTAACCTTTCATTGTGAAGACACATTTCTCTTACCTGGATTTATTTGTGGAATCTTAAATGATCTTCTGATAATTTAGAGGCGCGTTCTGTAACTCTGAGCTTCCTCTGAACAGATTTCATCTGACGTTCTAAATGACCTTCTTTAGTTTTGGTTTTAAAATGAACCACTCTCCTCGTTCCATTAGTTGTTGGGAACTGTTATAATTCCATAGTGGAATTATAACACCTAGAATATAGAATTCATTTGTAGGTGTTTTTTATTCACTTTTTCTCCCCACAACATTAATTTTTTTATTCTACATCTTCTATTACACGCAAATAGGCTATTATACAAATTAGTCGATGACGTCATTTTAGAGAAATTTAGGCCAGCCAATAGCTGCTTTGCTTTACTTACCGACAAAACGAGCAGAGTGGAAGCTCACGCATGAACGTGATTTATTTTGACTGACTGTTGTTTTTGTAAACCATACGTCAGAGCAAATATCTGCTTTTTAGCAATTTCCTGCAAATTGTAGCTTTTGTGGACGATACGTCGCTAACGTTACTACAAGGAAGTTATTTGTGAAAGAAATCAGCGACGCTGCTGCTAAAGCTACGGGAAAATGTAGTCAAACTCACTTTCTGTATCGGTTCCTGTCAAACCGACTGTGTGATTTGCGGTTTTACCGGTTTGTGGGAAGTTCCAGCCAATTAGGTCACAGTTCTACGTCATCCTCTGATATGCTGACGCGATGTGGAAAATAGTTGCGCGAGCGTTTTGTTGGGACCGCGCCCTCATGACGGAACCTGACACCGGCATCCACAGAGCTGCGGCGTGCTTTAAGCGTTCATTTACATTATAACGACTTGTAACAATGACTTGGGTCAAATTCTTTATATATGCATTTTGATGTTAATTAGTTCCTTTTCTTCTGAAACACTGTAAAGTATTCATATAAGCTGGAAGCTTTAAAACAAAATGATGATGATTATTAGCAACGATGGATTGGCGCCCTGTCCTGGGTGTATCTGCCCAGCGACCCAAATGTTCTCCCCTGGATGGGCATGGGGAACCCCCCCCCCCCCCTCCCTCGTGAACCTAATATAGGATAAAGCGGAAGATAATGAATAAATATAAATATTATTAAATAAATTAAACTAATTAGAGAGTGGGCGGCATGGTGGCTTAGTGGTTAGCACGTTCGCCTCTCAGCACTAGGGATTCCCGGTTCGAATCCCCATCTGGGTGGAGTTTCCATGTTCTCCCCGTGGCCGCGTGGGTTTCCTCCGGGTTCTCTGGTTTCCTCCCACAGTCCAAAAACATGGATCAAGTCAATTGAGTTCTCCAAATTCCCCGTGTACAGTGTGTTTGTGTGCGTGTCTGTGTGTGTGAGTGTGTGCCCAGCAATAGACTGGCGCCCTGGCCTGGGTATGTCTGCCCAGCGCCTGAAACGTTCTCCCCTGGATGGGCATGGGCAACCCTCCCGCGACTCTAATATAGGATAAAGCGGAAGATAATGAATGAATGAATGAATAAAATTAAACTAATTAGAGAGTTTTGAAAGGTTTGAAAATGTCTAATATTGCCATTTTTTAAAAATAAAAATAGATTCTATGGCAAAATATTCATCCATCCATTATCTTCCGCTTTATTCTCTACTAGGGTTGCGGTGTGGTTCCCCATGCCCATCCAGGGGAGAACGTTTCGGGTGATGGGCACACTCTATATGGAGTAATTTAGAGTAAGCCACCGTGCCACCCTCTATGGCAGAATATGACAAAAAAATGTTTTTTTTTCTATACACACATAAATATGTAAATATCAAATATGTAAATATCAAATATAAATATGTTAAAATCTAATTTTAGAATAATATATTTTAATTCCTGAAATTCTATTCAGAGAGTAGTGATTTACTTAAACAACTGACCTGCATATGGGGAGACACGGAGAAGTTGTAGGATCCCCTCTGTCCCTCAGGCATCTCCCTATGTTCACACCTCCTTAGCCCTCCAGTAGAAACACAGTTCTCTGATTTGCTGGGTCACATGAGTTCTTTTTATTTCCCGTACACACCAAGCGCTGACAGAGGCTTTTGGATTCATTGCAGGTTCCCCATTGTCTGCTGGTATTAAACAATCTAAAAGTAAAACAAGGCACTGATTATAGAGCTGAAAAGCGTATTATATCACTACAACAATGTCCAACAAATAACATAAACCTCACAACCAAAACTACACAGTACTACACAGTATTACTACATAAAGTGAAAGCTAAAATGTTTTATTTAAATACAACCAAGGTCAGAAAAATTTAATGTAACACATTACTTAAAAAAAATTTAAACACATATTACTAAGAAACACATAATGAAACATTTAATTACAATTGTAAAAAGCTATTTTATAACACTAATGTTCTTCCTCTTTTATTGCATTCACAAAGTTATTACCGAGTTCGCGAATTAGTTTTAAAAACGAAGTTAGTAGTTATCAGCAGATCATTGCATTATTATTATTGCATCTTAGTTCCTATACTGCCCTCTAGGGGGAGTTCTGTGTCATTATACACATAGTATCTGCGCGTACTTGTACTTGTGTGTTACACTGCAGACGAAGATCAACTTCTGGTGAGTTAATTCCGGTATAAGTCTAAGTTTATTCTATCGTACTCTGTTATTTTTATTTTTTAATATAAATATTTCTTCTGAATGAAATGTAGTTTATCTATCTACACACATCTAAACAGATAATCCATCTATCTAAATAGATACTCTCGCTCCCCCTGTACTGTGAACACACCAGAGTAAACGACTAATATTTGTTTCAATGAATTTCTGGAATCGAGAACTGACCATTTTATATCAGAATTACTGACTGATCAATAGTACTAGTATATACATCTGTCATCTGACTGGTACTAATTGTCCTACTGCTCTTAAATTTTCTTTTTTTTCTGCCCCAAGGATGGCAAATATCACATTGCTTTTGCTCATAGTGACTCACTGTGAATGAGCTGTGCATCCTAATCAAACAAATGCACAGGATAGCATACAAATATACAAAATGATTTATATCTTTTAATGCTAAGCAACAATCTAATAATGGCATGAAGTGGAGTGCTGTAAATTAAAATTTGAAAGAACACACATTTGAATCATCCTTGTCAAAAAGATGGAAATATTTTATAGATTTTTTTTTTAATTGTGCACAGGAACTATTGGACAATTTTGAAGAAAAATACATTATATTTATCAATAATAAAAATACAGTGAACAGAAAAGAGCCTAAAACAATTTTTTAAAATGTGAGCATTGTGTTTGTTTTATTTAGGAGACAATACCATGACCATGACTCTGTGGGTTTGGGGTCATTTTTATGCTGGTGAACGAATGTGCTGGTAAATCACCAATCAGGCACCTCACTGTTTCTTTATTGTTAATTGTTAATTTTGCAAATATTATTTATGGTTTATAGTATGTGGTTTTAAGACATTTAAAAGTAAACATTTACTCTAGAATAAAATCAATATATTTAATTAATAAACATGTCTTTACCCTGATTTATACATTTACATATATAGTTAGGCAGCACAATCGCAGCAAATTTAAATTCACCGGGCAGAGATTTGTGAGAAAAAGAATCAACATTAACCCTGGCTGCAATCTTTGTGAATTAAACTGGTAGCTTTTTGCTAAAATTACACCTCACTGGTGGGCTTAGTTCTTGTATAGAAAGCCATTCTGGCATCATGGACTGACCCCAAAAAGGCTGGACTTGGTAGTGGAACTGCAGTTTCCTGGGATTCCCACATGGGCTTGTGTGAGTGCAGTGGAGCAGTAATTTTTGCACACTGATGACCCAGCAAGTGCCAAGCCCAAAAGGTTGGGAAGGCAGTATAGTAGACTGTCCTAAACTTTTTGAAAACAAGTTTTGTGGTTACTAGCCCTACGATTGCGCATACTACAGGGAAAGTGCCACAATCAGCCCAGTGTCAATAATATGTTTAATTTAATACTAACTGAAACAATTGTAAAATGCTATAAGACATCATGACTTTAAACTAATAGTACTGCACAGATTGCAGTGATTAGTTAGTGACATTTATTTAAGCAAAATAATAATCGGTTTATTCACAGAGCTATATCTATGCACTGTGCTTCAATACTTCACGCTGAACTGATGTGGGTGAAAATGTGTGCTTGAATTTGTATGTGTGTTGGGGGAAAAGTGTGTATGTGTGTGTGTGTGTGTGTGTGTGTGACAGAGCGAGATTGAGCATCAGTAGACCTGATAAATAATTTGTGTTGGCTGATTGCGGGTTAGTTTACAAGTGTATTATGGAAGATGGTTCACCATCACCTCATGCTGCTCTTGTTTTGTTTGGTTTAACAAAGCCCAACTGTGACCTCTGGCCGCAATTTATCACTTCACAAAGTAGTACCACTCATTTTCTCTCTCACTGCACAGAACATGCATCAAGTTACATTTCATTTTTTATTCATCTTACAGCTTTGTGTTTCAGGAACAACTTTTTATTCATACAGAGAAAATATTTGACCATAACCTTTTAGATAACTCTACGATTCTTTATATTTGTCCAGTGGTTTGATTTTTATGAAGTACACACAATCAAATCCATCCATCCATCCATTATCTTCCACCTTATCTTCCACTAGGGTCGCGGGGAGGGGGTTTCTCCATGCCCATTCAGGGGAGAACGTTTCGGGCGCTTGGCAGATACACCCTGGACAGTGCGCCAATCTATCGCTGGGCACACACTTACACAAACACACTCTATATGGGGCAATTTGGATAATTCATCCTATATTAGGGTCGCCGGGGGGGGGGGGGGTCCCTAGCGCCCCCCCCCCCCCCCCCCCCCCCCCCCCCCCCCCCCCCCCCCCCCCCCCCCCCCCCCCCCCCCCCCCCCCCCCCCCCCCCCCCCCCCCCCCCCCCCCCCCATTATATTATATTATTATTATAAAGGGTGGCCTGGTGGTGGCTTATAAAGGGTGGCCTGGTAATTGGATTTATAAAAAAATCCTTATCTACCTTGGATTGTAACATCAGCACATGAGTACAATGTGCATCATGATTATTGCACAAACTAAATGTATCACAATACAGTTTGAAACATTAGCACATGAGAGTGAATCCAAGAGACTATCTGCTGTTTCACTGACTCTGTTACAATACAAGATGAATGACGACTTCTAATAGAATTAAAGATTATTCGAAACCGGATATTATTAGCTATTTTTTCCACCCCGATCATGATGGTGGCACAGTGATTCTTTATATAGTGTGATCATCACACAAAAACACCTAATACAGAGCCACCAAGGAACTGTGTGCAATATATTATTATTCATTCATTCATTATCTTCCGCTTATCCTCTATTAGGGTCGCGGTGGGGTTCCCCATGCCCATCCAGGGGAGAACGTCTCGGGCTCTGGGCAGATAGACCCAGGACAGGGCGCCAATTCATCGCTGGGCACACACTCACTCACACATACACACTCTAAATTGGGCAATTTTGAGAATTCAATTAACTTGATCCATGTTTTTGGACTGTGGGAAGAAACCGGAGAACCCGGAGGAAACCCACGCAGACACGGGGAGAACATGGAAACTCCACCCAGATGGGGATTCGAACCGGGATTCCCTAGCGCTGAGAGGCGAATGTGCTAACCACTAAGCCACCGTGCCAATATATTATTAAATAAACAAATTGATTTACCTTTCATGTTTTTTTTTATTTTGTTGCTTTAATACACACCTTATTTCTCTTATGTCTTAATGTGTGTGTTTGCTTAGAGTGCCGATGTTTCCCATGTGTGCGTGCATGTTTGGTTACGGGGTGTTTGGCTGGAGAGTGGAGAAAATGGAGGCTGTACAAATAGATAGAGCACAGCTGGGAATATTCTACACTGGAGATGCTTATATCATACTGAATAAACATCACATGGGTTCGGAACTACATATGTGGATGGGTAAGTGTGCTCGTGTGTGTGTGTTGGTTCCAGTGATAAAATCCTTATTAAACATGATCAAATTAATTGTGAAGTTTAACTAATTTCATGATGATAAAAAGTTTGAGAAACCATGAATAAACCTTAAGAACAGAAGAGGAGTTAACTGATTTGTGGATGGCATGAGTGTGTAGGAGCAGAGTCATCACGAGATGAACAGTGTGCCTGTGCCATGTTACTGACTCAGCTGGACCAGTTTCTTGGGGGAAACAGCATACAACAACGCCAAGAACAAGGCTGTGAAACCACAGAGTTCTTGCATTTGTTTCCTGGTGGAGTCAGTTATAAGGTACAAAGCAAGACAACAGCATGTTTGTAAAAGTGAGAAAGAGAAAAGAGAAAATAGACCTCTTTATTAGATTTAAAGGATAAGGAATAATCAGGTTATGATATCCTTCAATCAAAATTAAAGGTTTAAAAAAGTTCTGAATTTAAACTTTGTGAGGTGTACGTCAAAAGCATGCTACAGTTTAACATTAGGTTTTCTTCCTTAGTGTACAGACAAATAAGCTGGGAAATATACTGGAAGGTTTGAATTAATACACATTTGTGTGTGTATATATGTGTGTGTGTGTAGAGAGGTGGTGTGGAATCTGGATTCAGGAAAGTTAAAGCAAAGCATGTTCAAGTAAGACACCTGTACCAGGTAAAAGGAAAAAAAAACATACGAGTGAATGAGGTGGAGCTGCACTGGAAGAGCTTCAACACTGGGGACTGCTTCATCCTCGACTTGGGACAGGTCATCATGTTGCTTTTTACCCTGTCTTTTGTTGCCTTATGTTGATTTCCTGAAGTATTCATTCATTCATTATCTCCCGCTTTATCCTCTATTAGGGTCGCGGTGGGGTTCCCCATGCCCATCCAGGGAAGAACGTCTCGGGCGCTGGGCAGATAGACCCAGGACAGGGTGCCAATCCATCACTGTGCATACACTCACTCTCACAGACACACTCTATATGGGGCAATTTTGAGAATTCAATTGACTTGATCCATGTTTTTGGACTGTGGGAGGAAACCGGAGAACCCAGAGGAAACCCACGCAGACACGGGGAGAACATGGAAACTCCACCCAGATGGGGATTCGAACCAGGAATCCCTAGTGCTGAGAGGCGAACGTGCTAACCACTAAGCCACCGTGCCGCCCTCTGAAGTATTCATAGTTTCTTAATTTATAATTCTTGATTAGAGGACATGCCTTGCTTTTCTGTATTTAAATTTAATGATAATGCAATAAACTATGGTGTACTCCCTTACATGTAAATAATTCTTGGTACAAATGTTTAATTTGTGTGTTTGTAGATGATCATTTCTTGGAGTGGATGTAAGTCAAGTGTGTTTGAGAGGCAGAAAGTTCGTCAAATTGCAGCATTAATTAGAGACTCAGAAAGAAATGGTAAAGCTCGAATTTATGATGTCACTCAGGGGGAGGAGCCTCTGGAGATGATTCAGGTAACACACTCACATACCAAACTCGCTTACACAAAATTCTAACAGTGATAACTCAAATTAACAGGTGCTCGGTCCAATCCCTGCTGTTAGAGACTCACCAGAGGAGGACACTGAGGCAGACAAAACAAACTTGGTCTCTCTATACAAGGTAACATTGATCATACTTTTTTTTTCAACAACTATTACATCCACTTGCCTATTGCAGCTTTTTCATTCATTCATTCATTCATTATCTCCCGCTTATCCTCTAGTAGGGTTGCGGTGGAGTTCCCCATGCCCTCCAGGGGAGAACGTCTCGGGCGCTGGGCAGATACACCCAGGACAGGGCGCCAATCCATCGCTGGGAAAACACTCACTCACACAGACACACTCTATATGGGGCAATTTTTGAGAATTCAATTAACTTGATCCATGTTTTTGGACTGTGGGAGGAAACCGGAGAACCCGGAGGAAACCCACGCAGACACGGGGAGAACATGGAAACTCCACCCAGATGGGGATTCGAACCGGGAATCCCTAGCGCTGAGAGGCGAACGTGCTAACCACTAAGCCACCGTGCCGCCATGCAGCTTTTTCCTTGTAACTTATAATTCTTTTTTTTTTAAACTTAAGGATGTGTTACTTAATAGCGAAAATTCAATCATTCATTCATTCATTATCTCCCGCTTATCCTCTATTAGGGTTGCGGTGGGGTTCCCCATGCCCATCCAGGGGAGAACGTCTCGGGCTCTGGGCAGATAGACCCAGGACAGGGCGCCAATCCATCGCTGGGCACAGACTCACTCACACAGACACACTTTATAGGGGGCAATTTTTTGAGAATTCAATTAACTTGATCCATGTTTTTGGACTGTGGGAGGAAACTGGAAAACCCGGAGGAAACCCAAGCAGACACGGGGAGAACATGGAAACTCCACCCAGATGGGGATTCGAACCGGGAATCCCTAGCGCTGAGAGGCGAACGTGCTAACCACTAAGCCACCGTGCCGCCTAATAGCGAAAATAATAAAGAAATAAAAAAAGTTTGTAACTTGATATAACAGATACATATTAATGTTTTATTAATTAATTTATAATTTGAGACTTCAAATTTCTTTATAAACTAAGTAACTTTCGTTTTAGATCACTTATGAGAAACTGTTCTTTTAGAGTTTTTTTTCTATTACTGTTCTTATTTTTTAAGGTGCCTGATGCTCTGGACTGTATGAGCTTAACTCCACTCACTAATAAAGCTCCACTTGATCAGAAACTGTTGCACAAAGATCATTGCTTCATCCTCGACAATGGATCTAACCACAAAATTTTTATCTGGAAAGGTAAGAAAGTGAAAGACAAAAGATAAAAACTATGCTATACATTATTTTAATTAGGGAGGACAGCACAGTGGTGAGGCAGCACGGTGGCTTAGTGGTTAGCACATTTGTCTCTCAGCACTAGGGATTTCTGGTTCGAATCCTCATCTGGGTGCAGGTTCCATGTTCTCCCTGTGTCCGCATAGGTTTCCTCCGGGTTCTCCGGTTTCCTCCCACAGTCCAAAATATGGATCAAGTCAATTGAGTTCTCCAAATTGCCCCATATAGTGTTTGTATGTGTGCGTGTCTGTGTGAGTGAGTGTGTGCCCAGCGATAGATTGTCGCCATGTCCTGGGTGTGTCTGCCCAGCGCCCGAAAAGTTCTCCCCTGGATGGGCATGGGGACCCCCCCCGCAACCCTAATATAGGATAAAGCGGAAGATAATGGATGGATGGAGCACAGTGGTGGAGTTTCCATGCTCTCCCCTTGGACCCTCTGGATTCCTCCCACAGTCCAAAAAAATGGTTTCAAGGTCACTTGCTGCACTTAATTGCCCATATACTGTATAGTGTTTGTGCCCAGCAATGAATAGGCATCATGTCCTAGGTGTATCTGCCGGCATCCAAAACATTCGCCCCTGGATGGGCATGGGGAATCCCACTAGGACCCTAGTATAGAATTAAGCAAAAGATAATGGGATGAGATCTTAATTGAGATTGGTCTTTGACAGGTAGTAAGACAAGTAAGGAGAAGAAACAGATGGCAATGATGATGGCAGAGGACTTTATTAGAAGAATGGGTTACTGCAGAGCCAAAACTCAAGTATGAATAATCATATACGAATTACTGCACACTGCACAGGGTATTCAAACCTACCAGGAACCAAACTTACTCAAGAGTAGCATTTTTCTAAAATAATTAGGAAAATTTGTTTCCAAATATCTTGATTACTTTTTATCAGTATTACTTAAAATATATTCTATTTGTAGTTTAGCAACTACTGCAATCCATTTGTTTCTTTTCATATATTGTCGGTAACCTTTCAGAAATTCCCTTATGGGCATGACCCCACACGCCCACAAGAAAGCACATATATCTGGGTAGTGAATAATTCTTAGAAGTTCTGTAATATTTATGTGATTTGTGCTGGTTTCAACATATTTAAACATAGGCCCCCTGATGTGCGTCTGCTCGAACTTGATTTCCTTCCTTCCCTTCCAATGATGCTGCAGGGTTTGGTAAGAGAATGTTATTGCTTTCCAAAGATAATGTTGCTGTCCATCTGTGGTTTGCTAAATTGCATGTGGACAAGCCAGAAGGTGACTATAAGAACATTTTTGGATGGGTTTGACCAAAGCAAAAACATTTGGTTTTAATCTGTGGAGTAAGAAAAACATTGCATTGCAGCCTTAAACCTTCTCCTCTGTAAAATATGTGTGACGTAGTATGATCTGAGCCTGGTATGCTGGATTATGGTCAGGAGAACTTGTCATTACTCGACATAGAACAATGAATTTTTTATTTATATAAGTACATATAAAAGAAAATGTCAGGAAACCCATCAGATTTTATGGGTAAGTTGGTTATAGACAAAAAAAAGTGGGTCAAGTGACGTGACCTTCAGATTGAATGTTTAAAGAAGAATAAAGTGGATGTTTTGAATAGCTTAAGTTAAATTCATGACACAATCTCTGATAAATACTTCATGTTTGAAACACCAGCATCATTAAAAAAACCATAACATATCAGGCAAGTGTTATAAATATAACTAGCTGGTTCCTAAAACAATCATGCCAACAAACATATTTGGTTCTCAAGCTTAATTATGATTGTAGGAGTTACACAGTAAAGAGATGCGAGTCAGTTACTCGATCATGACAACATAAAATATAGGTTTAATATCATTATGATGTTATTATATCAGCGTGTTCAGTGTATTTTTTAAATGCCAAATGAATTAAAACACAGAATAAATCTTGGATTTTTTTTTAAAGTCAAGATAGGAAAAACATAGGAAACAATAGCATAACAGAAACTTCAAATGTAGTTTTACCTTACATTTACAAAGGTGTTGCTAAATAAGTGAATTCTGTGAAGTTGGATACAGTTGGGTTTATTTAGGGCTAAATAATTACATGTCCTCCTTCTGCAGGTAGAGACCTTCTCTCAAGGTCGAGAACCCATTCTTTTCAAACAGTACTTCAACAGCTGGATTTAAACTGCAGCATAGTTCAAAGATGCAGAATCTTATGTAACATTTAATGTTTTGTCCTTAATGAATTTTGAGGTATTCGTGCAGCTGTGTGAGTAATCTACAATGTACCGTTAAACATAAAAAAAAGAATAACGTAGACGAATTATTACATTAATTACATTATAATATATAATCGTGTTGTGTGAAGTTCAGTACTGCTGTGAATGCTGCAAACAACGCCGTATAACACACATCACATTTTGGAAAGCAAAACTTTGTTTATAGAGGTATAACTGTCAAAAAAAAAATTGTTTCCGTGATGTAATTAAAAGTTAATTATGATTTCAAATAAACTTTAATAAAGTTTAAGAAGGACAATATACTCTGCAATATATTATTAAACCGCATTAAGATGTGTGGGGCAATTCATGAATGAGTTGGCATGATTTACAAACCCAAGTGAGGCAAATTCTCAATTTCAGAATTCTGCAGTCATGTCATTTTAAGTCTTTAATTTTCATTACACAATTACAGCTGCAGATTCTGAAAATGAGCAATTATTGCTAAGCAAATTTTGAATTAAAACCTCATCTTAAAACTATAATCTAATGTATATGACGAGAAGAATTAGTTATAATTGATGCCTTTAACACAAATTTCCACATTAATCACATTAGCAACCTTAAAACTACTTGGGTATCCAGTTTAAACAAAATATAAACTTATTTGTTTAATAAGAACATAGATGATTAGGTTTATATATATATATATATATATATATATATATATATATATATATATATATATATATATATATATATTACCCATCAAATCTTTCATACTCTACATTAGGTGCCCCCCCCCAAAAAAAAAATTATTACAAATCCAGGTTTGAATATTTCACAAATACAACTTCTATTATTACATTACATTACAGTATTCTGATTCTTAGGATTAAGGAAATGACGCTGTAGAATTTATGATTCTAAATTTTATTCTGTACAACAGCAAATAACCTGCAACAGCATAAATAGTTTATTCCAATATAAACACTACGTATTATATGTTATGTTTATATTAAGTCTCAAACTATCTAAAGAACAAAACACAGGGTCATTTTTGAAGGAAAGGTATACATTTTTATTGTACTTTTTTTTTTTTTTTTAAGAAAAGTGTCATCTAAAAAGAAATGTTTATAAAATGTTTATAAAATTGAAACTAAATATTTATAAAACTAAAAGTGTGAAACAAATAAGAAATTATGCAATAATACAGCAGATGCAAAATGTTTTAACAAAAAAAGAAAAAAAAATATATATATATATGGAAAATTATTTAAAAAAAAACAAACCCTGAGGCTTTTATATCATGCACTGTTACTTCTGGATTAAACTGATTAATGAGTCAGAAGTTCTACAAAATACAAAAGTTGTTAGGACGAAAAGTATGAAATGCAGTTCATCATATGAAACAAGAATGTGTTGATAATTAGACATAAAAGGATGTGATACTTCTACTACTAAAATTTCTTATATTATTGCCATATTATTGTAACCAATGGTAGTTTTTAAAGGTGCACCTCTTGAAAACCTCATAGAAAATGCCCTGTACAAGGTTAGGGGAAACATGTATAATATTTTTTTTCACATTGTTTAAAAAAAAAAAAAAAAAAAAAAAAAAAAAAATACAATCTATGTTGTAGAAAAGGCCATGTTTAAATATACTTATTGCATATGTTGTGTGAGACACACATACAAATTCCACATAACGTAATTTGGACAGTTAGTTTTCAAATATTTGCATTAAACCCCAACATGATTTTAAAAACTAAAAAAAAAAAAAAAAATTACAGTGTATTGAGCAAAGGGATGTATCTGGTGTGCACTATTGCAATATTAAGTTGGGAATTGGTGAGCAATTAGCACCTGATCATCTTTTTAAATAAAAAAGGTGTTGTCTACATGAAACAATGATTAGTTATCCAAGATCTGTTTCACTATAAAGACTATTATATTGAGTTACTATTTGATTTGATCACAGTTACATTAAGGTACTGTCTGGGTATTAATACAACTGTCTGGGTATTTAGTGGGAATGTATCTCTGAAGACATTATAGCTTATCATCTGGACAACCAAAAAATCTGGAATGTTGGTGAATAATTAGTTGTATTGTGGTAAACTAATATTTTAGCTAAAACATAAAGTATGACACTTTGTAGATACTCAATCCTCTGTAAGGATCATAAACACTGGATATTCAATATAGAGATGGGCTTAACACTGTTTTTTTTATGTAAGCATTTTTAAAAATTATTTGAAAACCCTAATTTTGTAACAGGACATTCATTTATTAAGTATTCTATTATTAAGTATTCTATTTTCTTTGTGTGACATTTTAAAATTCTAGAAAACAAGAGTAACATGAATCTAACTTATCTGTCTCGCTTTTATTAGCTAAAGGTTAACAAGTCTAAAGAGAACATCTAACTATAATGGTGTGTATGGGCATAAGGGAACAGCTAACTGTGCGCTGTTTACCAAAGATCAGACTTAACCTTTTGTATTAAGTGGAAATTATTTATTTTGAAGAAAGGATAACACCGTATTCTATCTGTGAATCGTGTAAATATTCCATCTATGGTGCTGATATATCACTATGTTTTGACAAATTAATGAATTACAGTTACAAATTACTAATAAGGAAAAATATTACTGTTTTAATTCACTAAAACAATGGGCAAAATAGGCAGTTAGCAGGGAAAACACACCAACATGCCCTGAGTTGAAGATGTACTTAATATTTGAATTGAAATACAGTAAAACCCATTTAATGTGTAATAACGAACAACAGTTACTGAGAAACTTTATGGGCAGTTAATGCTGAACATGGAGGTCATACCAGATACTTTCTCATTGGGTGCATTTAACGATTTCTAAAAATCAGTAGCGATATAGAAAGTTTTAGATGTTTCAAGAACTTTTAAGCACCACTGTAAATGAAAAGCAGCTTTTAATAAAACTAGATTCTGTCTTAAGTTCTGTCTCTAAAGCTACATCACTTACTCTCATTATTAATGTTTTTTTGTTCTTTTTTTGTTGCTTTGGTTTAATATTTGAGTATCTGTTGAAAGGAGAGTGCACATGATAATAATAAACTGAGTTTTAACACCTGCTTGCTTTTGTATTACAAACTGCAAAGGAGGAAAAAAAATCAAGTATGGAACCAGCGAGAAGAACCTTTAAACAATGTGGTTCAAAATAGCTTTAAAAAGAAGAAATGAAAATTGAATACATTTTCTGCTCAATCTTCTTATTGTCCCTCAGTCAGAGTCGCTTTTTTCCTCTTTCAACATCCGTTTCTTCCCATGTTTAGGCTCTGGGGCTGTGGCATCCCTCTCTTTTCTGGGGTTTCTGGAAAGACTGCAAATTAATCAAAAACCTTAGAATAACGAAATAATTTTAGTAATAAAAAATAAAATTTTAATCAAAACACATGTTTATGCTCCATTTAACTGTTTCTAGGATACAGTCTTTTAGCACAATACTGCATATAAACAAAATAAAAGTTATTTTAGTGGGTGTATTATACTGTAGTTCTGTCATGTTTTTTCACTGTCGGCAGTCCTGTGTTGTACCATGGTCCTTAAGGAATATTGTTTTATTTATGTACTAGTAAATGGCTAAATGGTCATATGCCTACTTAACCTCACTTGATCACACACCGTAAAATCTTCTTCCCTTTAGAATGTATTTGGGTCAATACTTTTAACAAAGGTGAGAAAAAAAAACTTACCTTGTCTCAATTAGGATTTGTGTCTCTAAAAAACTTCAGATTTGTAGAATAGTCATTCAATGGTATAATTAAAGCTTAAAGAATCGTTTTGTCTCTTTATTGTGTTACCATGCACAGCTAGCAAATACATCTTTAGGAATAGCCTAAAATGTGATCTACAAGGTCATTTATATTGGTTTTACTAACATTTAAAAAAAGATTTATAAAAACCTATGTTTAATTTTAACAGGTAAAATTTGTAAACAATTTTTTATTTATTTTATGTAACAAAAGATGGGTTGTCATGGTCAGTTGTCCACTTAGTTTTGGTTGTTCAGTGCATGTGTGTGTATATGACTACATGTTAGCTGATGCTTACAGTTTCTGGCGATATTTCTCTGCATCAGCAGGTGGCACTGCATCGCTGAGCTCCAGACCATCGTAAATCTTTTTTAGCATGTCATATCTCTCTTTACCACGAATCTATACACACAGACACACTAATTAAAAACTAAAAAACATTACATTACATTATTTTTAGTAATGAAATAGGTTTGTAAAAAAAAGCTACTGTAAACTTTCAAAAAGTGTAGATGTGGGTGTTAAATGTGCGTGTTCACCTGTAGTGTATAAATCTCATCATCACTGCTGCTGCTACTTTTAGATTTCTTGCTAGCATCGGGAAGAGAGGGAAGGTCCTTAATACCTGATAAGATAAATATATACACCACCATTATGCTAAGCTGAATCAGTGTAATTCCATATAGAATCAAAAGTATTCCACACAAAGTAAAAAATAAAAAAATTATCAAGTAAAATAATTAAATTAATACAAATAAAAGCTGGAAATATTTGAACAGAATCATGTTTTCTTGTGCTAATGAGGTGAGAATACACAGTTAAATGAAGTGGTCCATATTTCAAAGATCTTAAAGAAAGCCTGTTGTAATGACATGATGACTCACCGCGCTTGCAGTTGGCTTTTCTTCCAGAAGTTTTGTCCTCTGGCTGCTTCCTGGAGTTATTCTCCTCAGTCTTTCTGTCTCGTCCAGGACACGCACACACCCGTACCTCAAATGAACGCCGACCCAGCAAGTCACCCCTACACATGCACACAATTTCATTTATTCATTCATTTATTATCTCCCGCTTTATCCTCTATTAGGGTCGCGGTGGGGTTCCCCATACCCATCCAGGGAAGTACGTCTCAGGCGCTGGGCAGATACACCCAGGACAGGGCACCAATCCATCATTGGACACACACTCACTCACACAGACATACTCTACATGAGCCAATTTTTGAGACTTGATCCATGTTTTTGGACTGTGGGAGGAAACCGGAGAACCCGGAGGAAACCCACGCAGACACGGGGAGAACATGAAAACTCCACCCAGATGGGGATTCGAACCGGGAATCCCTAACGCTGAGAGGCGAATGTGTTAACCAATAAGCCACTGTGCCGCCCACACAATTTTAACAGACTCATAATTCTGGTAATACAGATAATCAATTACCCTATTTATTACAAAAATAAAAACTGTACTTACTCTGGTGTTTCCAAGGTGATGATGGTAAGGATTGGCCTGCGGTTCATTCCTCCCATACAGCTACTATTGCACATAAAGTTTAGAAGTACAGTAGTACGATCTGACCCCACCTGTGGGAGCACACACATATACACAAAGTGTTATGAACACAGACTTGTAATTTAAATGGATCAAGGGTTTAACCTTTTTGTGGCTGCTTGATGCTTAAAGTTTGCTAATTGGCTTCAAATGACAGTTAATATAATTAGGCCCATCATCTAGTCATGGTCCAAGATCACAGTTTTGTCTGAAATTGTGCAATCTGCTGTTATGTAATCAGGGATTTTCGGTTCGAATCCCAATCTGGGTGGAGTTTCCATGTTCTCCCCGTGTCGCATGGGTTTCCTTCGGGTTCTCCGGTTTTCTCCCACAGTCCAAAAAAATGGATCAAGGTAAAGTGAATTCTCCAAATTGCCCCATATAAAGTATGTTTGTGTGTCTGTGTGAGGGAGTGTGTACCCAGCGAGAGATTGGCACTCTGTCCTGGGTGTATCTGCCCTGGATGGGCATGGGAAACCCCCCAGCGACTTTAATAGAGGTTAAAGCGAAAGATAAAGAATGGATATAAATGAAACATTATATAAATATTCTGATTACAGAACTTATTAAATACAAAATAATATAAGCTGTATTAATAAAAGCAAAGGGGGTCTAAGTTTACAATGTCATAAAAAAACATAATTAGAACTGTCCAAAAGTGGAACAAAAAAAATAATAAATTCCAGTGTTCTGCTATTAACCAATTACAGAGATAGCCTTCTGAAATGATCTAAATTACTTTGAAACAAAACCCTCAGTTACAAATGTGCTCCTTATTTCTGTGTATACAATATCTACTTTTACCATCATACAATGTTAAATTATTGACTTTATTGATAGAAGAGTGTTAAATAAACACAAGTGTCAAGATTAGTAAACCACTGTACTAAACTACTTAATTTAACTTGAATAATACTTGAGAACAGGGATCACACCTGTGGTGGTTCATAGGGCACCACTACACTGTGTCTCTGAGTGACAGTGTCCTCAAAATAAATAGCACGAGAATTTCCCTCCACACGCAGCAGGTGGCCAGCTGGAACTTTACCTAATTACAAAACACACAGAGCAAATACTTTTATAAAAAAATGCAGGCCTTTTCCCTTAAAATAATTATAATAACAGTAACATAAAAAAGAACAAGTCTAGCAGTCTGGTCCTCTAGCAGTAGCAAGGTTTACTAATCTCTAACAACTCTTTTTGTGACTATAAATTTGACCCTATAATTTTTGAGCGTGGTGAACTTGTTCGACCCTATACATCAGACCTTGTCTTTTCATGTGTGAGCGGTACCTTCATTAGTCTCAATGCTCCTCTCATGGTGAGGACAGCGGCGTACCACCTCAGATACATGCTCCTGTTTCTTATACACAGCAGTAGCTCTCAGCGTAGCACCCACTGGAGGTGTCGAACTCACTGCTATTAGCACTGGACATGTCTTTGCTAACTGACAGAACATCTTATTCAGTTCCTGAGAATACTGCATACACACAAACCAACATAAAGAGAAAGAGGAAGAGAAAAACAGAGGATGAGTAAAAATTGAGATGCATGTAATAGTAAACAACAGAATACTATTTTTCGAAGAACAATTTCTTGAAGACATTTTATCAATAACCATTGTTTATTGTAAATCTATTTTTGGTCAGGTGACTAAACGTGCCTGGTGACAGTACCATCTTTAGTCTTTTGGTAGATGCAGCAAATATTTTAAGTGTTTTAGTAGTAATTTTATAAAAATTAAATAGTGCAAAACTTTTTTTTCACGAGTGGTGCATTCTGAGTTTTGGCTTTTAAATGTACTCTGTGTTAACACATAAGCAGCTGTTTCAGTGAATCACACTGCTTGGTCAGAAATAACTACTACATGATATTTAACATAGAAATAAACTTTTACTATAAATCAATACATTAATCTACAAAACAGGAATATAGAATAGTACATCATAGCATGCATGCGCACACATACACACCCCTTACTTAGGTTGTGCCTATAAAATCATATCTTCAAATGTATCATTAAAAGCTGATCCAGGTCTGAGATGTTGCCTTTGTGGTTTCTCTGTCTTTCTTGATTTTGCTCTCTCTCTCTCTCTCTCTCTCTCACACACACCCACACCCCCATCCCCAAAACGGTTGCTCAGACATGCTCAGGCATGTCTTCGGTCCAGTCTCACATTTACGCATGTGCAAAACCCGCGCGCGCGCACACACACGCACACACTTTGAGTATGGCCAGGACCAAAAAAAAAAAAAAACATTAATTCTACATAGTAAAACTCTCTCTCTCTCTCTCTCTCTCTCTCTCTCTCTCTCTCTCTCTCTCTATATATATATATATATATATTACTACTGGTAATCCTTCTAATGGAAAATGTCAATGTCCTTTAGTAAACATTGACTTTAATAAATTTCTGAGACCGTAGAATTTTTAGAGTGAACAAAGTATAAGCAAATCATTTGCTAGCTATTCCCTCACTAGTGCATTTTAATTGTGATTCTTGCTACGTGTTGTGTTGATTTATGAATTGTTTGAAAATGTGAAAGCGCATTCATTAATGCATCATTTATACACCAAGGACAGTGAGTCATATTAGGTTTATTTTTTTTAGAATGCAGCAACCCAATGACATCAAAAGTCTTGTGGGTTGTACATGGCATGACTTGGCTAATACTTTGCTAATGCTATATTAGCATTGGTAAACACAGACAAACAAAACCTTGCAGCTGCCATGATTAATAGTAGTAATTGTTAATCAATAATTACTTCTATTAACAGTAATTAAAGTATTCTATATATGATGTGTGCTTTGTGAGTTAAATAAATACAGTAAATTTTTAATTTTAATTTGTGCAATTTACACACATTACTTTGAGAACTCCGCCATTAATGATACAGTTATAAGTGTGATAATTGTCACAAATGTTGTTCAAAATATTATCTGTTCACTAAATTAGAAGTTGTAATTACAGTACTACTAACAATTCATTAGTTCTATTTTGTAAAAGTTTTTTTCTTAAACAAATGTGTTATACAACACAAACAAAATATTTTGTCATGAATTAAGACTACTATTAAAATAAGTACTCTTGCGTAATTCATAATTTTGTGCGGTATAAAAATTTCACACCCAATTTAAAATATTTTAACATGTGATTACACAAATAATATAAAAATATTGTACTACAGCCATGTTAAAAAAAAAAAAGAACTGCCACTTACCCTCACCTTCACCATAGCACTAGTCTATTAGCGCAACACTAAAGTACAGGCTAATATATTTCGCATTGTTTCTTATCCCTATATGTCTGAGTTAAGGAAAGGCAGGACAAGGGTCTTTTAACCCTTTCACTGCTGGAGTAAAGAACAACCGGATAGCTTGAACATGCCTGATCATGTTCAGTGAACCCGCAATTTTACATGAACCCCGCTGTGAATGAAACCAACCACTTAAGAATTCCTCAATTACTAAATAGAAGAACAATAGGTAGGATTGAAATGTCTCCATTTTTACTTTGTTTCTAATTTTCTTTTTAAATTAAGTTGCTTTGTGTGGGGGGGGGGAGAAAAGAGAGAGCGCAAATGTGAGTGTGCAAGAAAGAGTAAGCGAGAATGTGTTTTTGTTACATTATAAAAAGCAAGAATGTTGTTAAAAATTCTATTTTATAAATGCATTACTGATTTACATAAATTTATTTTAAAAAAGTTAAACAAATGCTAAGTAATTGCTGCAAAGACATAACACTAACAAATAGATTTGGCTTATTCTTTATTTGTAAATAGTGGTGGTTATGTTAAAGTTTATTACCACTGAGAAATTTGAGAAACCACTGAGCTGATTGCCTGTTATCAAAGAAGCCACAAAAGAAGAGATACAAAAAATATTTAAAGTAAAACTAATTGTTCTATTGCTTATATTACCTTTTAAGCTTCATACACTTATAAAGTAGTAAGAAGTTTTTCTCGGTCTAATGGTTATAAATGTCTACGCATTAATGCCATCAAAACACAAAAAACACACTGTGTGTCGTATAAAACTAAAGAGGCTGCGGGTTTTATCAATCAAGCATCAGCCACACATTTACATTTTACAGTCATGTTATTTTTTTTAATTGTGTTTTTGTAATCAATCAAATACCAAAGTGATTGTTATCCAATCAACAACTATAGAGAGTATTTAATGGTTTTCTTTCTCAAATCAAATTGGATGAGCCACGGAGTTACAAGTTTTTTGTTTTTTTTAAATGTTATAGTTGTCCATGTTATTCATTTATTAGTTCTTATGTAATAACACTGCTGAATGTTTAAATAGAATACAATTTAGTTGTCATAAATATTACCGAATAATACTAATTTGTTGAGCTGTGTGGTGTGTACCGAGCCTGCTGTAATAAAACATTAGTATTTAGTAATCTGATTTCTTTTCAAAAGAGACAATAAAATACTTTTGGCACATTTTGAGTAATAAAATTTAATGTGCACTGTGTATCTACTTTGGAAGAATAAAATAAGACATGGTTACAGTCATATTACACAAGGCATATTATATATTGACATAGTCAACTGGGCGTAGTGTGATATTATCTCACAGTCTGTATGAGATCATGTTAGTCTAACTTTGTCAGCATTTGTTGATGCAAAAATTACCTTTGGGTAATAAACATTTATCTGCTGAACTTTTGCATGCACAACAGACATTTTACAGTATAAACTCATTATATGAAAAGCCAGTAGGTTAACATCATGTGTAAGTCAATGCAAATTGAATGAATGATTTCTCACTGATTTGAATTAAAAATTTCAAACACCGCCAGAAACTTATCACCGGGTATCATTATTTAAAAAAATCAAATCTAATCTTAACCGACATCTTAAAATATGAATATACTTTGTGTAACTGTCAAAAACAGTAAAATCATGTCAATTATCACAAAGTGTAAACCCTGCATAGCTCTGCAAACACTTAAGTGGGTTTAAAGGCTACTTACCGTACAAGTAACAGATTTGGCTGTGCTGGACTCCTGGAAGTGCAGTGTAAATTGGTGATCTCCAGGGTAATCAGTGGTTACTGGGACAGAGGAGGAAGGTGGAGAAGATGAGGACTGCGGTTGCAATGGCTCTGCCAGCAGACTCTCATGTAATAACAACTACACACACAAACACACACACACACACACTTATTAATGTTATTACAAATGTTGCAAAATAATCATAATGTGACATGATCTTTTCAATTACAGAACTTTTATTATGACAGAATACTTTAAACAGAACTTTAAAAAAGCAAAGCCATGATTTTATGCCCAAAGTAAGCATGCAAAAAACCACACAATCCTTACTTAAAACAAATGTTCTTTGGCTGAACACAGGTGGGTTTAACACTTAAAAAAGACTTCTAAAAAAGTACAGACTTCTAAAGTCAAAATCACAAATCTTAGGTAAGTAGTTCATCCAAATCTAATAGTTCATACTATTATTCACTTAAATAGTAAAAGCTGAGACCATAATCAGCAGGTGAGAACATAGAGCATTGACCTCCAAAGCATTGGGTTGTTAAAGTCACCAACAACATTTCTAGGGATTCCCGGTTCGAATCCCCATCTGGGTGGAGTTTGCAAGTTCTCCCCGTGTCCACGTGGGTTTCCTCCGGGTTCTCCGGTTTCCTCCCACAATCCAAAAACATGGATCAAGTCAATTGAATTCTCCAAATTCTTGCCCCATATAGAGTGTGTTTGTGTGCATGTCTGTGAGTGTATGCCCAGCGATGGATTGACGCCCTGTCCTGGATGTATCTGCCCAGCACCCGAAACGTTCTCCCCTGGATGGGCATGGGGAACACCCCGCGACCCTAATATAGGATAAAGCGGAAGATAATGAATGAATGAATGCATCAAGTGCTCTAGAAACTTTAGGTAAGGGCACAGGGAGAGTAATTATAAAAAAAAGTAATTATAACATATAGGATTAAAGGAGTGTGTGTGTGTTTGCATGTTTACTTCATTGTTGGGCCATGAGCTCCCACTGGGTCCTCTGTAAGGAAGAACAGAAAACAAGCAGTTAGAACAGCAAACTTATGTATCAATGTAAAAATGTATAGATTATGATAAACACACACATCATTAAAATTATTTTATTATGAAACCAAAATGTAATGTGACAAAGTGATAATCACTATGATGTGTTTTAAAACAACACACCAATTCCACAGTGTTGTTTATGAGAAAATGCCATACCTTAACAACATATAAAACACAATGTGGATTGAAAATTCTAAATTATTACACCTGCTGCATTTCGTAAAAGCACGACAGCAGCAGGAAATGGACGAGAGTGGGTTTGAATAGTTATATTATGTCTATCAAAACTATTCATTCATTCATTCATTATCTCCCGCTTATCCTCTATTAGGGTCGCGGTGGGGTTCCCCATGCCCATCCAGGGGAGAACGTCTCGGGCGCTGGGCAGATAGACCCAGGACAGGGCGCCAATCCATCGCTGGGCACACACTCACTCACACAGATAAGCTCTATACGGGGCAATTTTGAGAATTCAATTAACTTGTTCCATGTTTTTGGACTGTGGGAGGAAACCGGAGAACCCGGAGGAAACCCACGCAGACACGGGGAGAACATGGAAACTCCACCCAGATGGGGATTCAGCCGGGGATCCCTAGCGCTGAGAGGCGAACGTGCTAACCACTAAGCCACCGTGCCGCCTCAAAACTATATTACGTTGGAAAATTATTGTATGCAACAATGTAATTTCAATGTTTGTAAAGGCCACACTGTGCTCTATTTTATGATGGTACCACTTTCCAACTTCCCACTGCTCTTTAATTTATTCAACTAGTGGTATCATTATTATACTAATTTATGTGCTTCTAACTTACCAGAGACACTTTTTTAAAAAGAAGTTTGAAGAAGACCACTGCGGCCACATCAAGAGTTTTGTAAAAATGAACTACTTCATAACACAGATCTTAAGAAGTTTGATCTGTTTGTGGCTAGAATAGGTAACAAATATCTGAAGAGTTGTAACTCAAACAATCTGCAGTCTGATATGCTGAATACAAAACTGAAAGTTTTTGGTAAATAAGATGTAAATAAGTGTAATAACTGTTACATTGTTTAAAACAGCTAATAGTGGAATATTTATGAGTTCACATCAGAAAAACACAAAACAACAATATTGAGTACAGATGGTTCCAAGTACAAAAATAAGCCCACCAGAACATTTGCGGTTAGTTAAAGATACATAATCAATCTATCCTGAGTGTGTGCATATATGCATATATATAAAGTTTAGAAAATCCATCCGAGCTTCAAAAACAAACAGTGACAGCATTATGTTTTGCTGCATCTGGGCAGCCATTTAAATGTCAAAACAAAATAAGTTGTTATAACAATGTCCACATAATGTTTTTTTTTTTTTGCTTACATGTTAGGGTTAGTGATGCAATGGTTAAAAGGTGCTCTTGTCTTAAAGTCAGAAGGCCCTGATATTTAATTACTGGGAAGGATGAACAAAGTCCTTTCTGTGTGGAGTCTGCATGTTAGCTCTATATCTGCCTGGTTTTTCAAAGAGGGATCTCCTATTGTCGCCACATGTGCTCGCATGTGTTCACATGTGCCTGGAGCGGTGGGCAGGAATTGGCAAACGGTGCCTTGTCCAAGGGCACTTCACTATGTTCACACACTATGTTCACACACTATGTTCACACACACAGGGATTTGCACTACACATTTAACCCATCCGTGCAGTGAAACACACACATATACACACTTGTGAAGTGTTCACATGTGCCTGGAGCGGTGGGCAGGAATTGGCAAACGGTGCCTTGTCCAAGGGCACTTCAGCCATAACACTTGGTGGGAAGTGAATTGAACCAGGGACCTTTAGGTCACAAGTAAATCAGTGTTAGTTAATAATCAATTCATTTAGTGGTTTATTTAATTAAAATAAAAACAACTACAACTGTAGCTACTAGATTTACAACGGTCAAATTGTGGGTGCTTGTTTGACAAAGATGTATATGAATGTGTGTATATATATTTATATATACAGTCACTGGCAAATTAAATAAGAAGCCTAAGTATACATTAAAAGTTTTCATTATCACAATGTCAAACTAATTCTGAACAGAGATTATAAAAAGACGTGTGTGTAGATATTGCATACAGGAGGCTCTGCCAAAGCTCTGCGAACTCCTGACTGTCTGAAGGATCCCCGTCTCCCTCCAAAACACTCATAGTGTCACACACTGGACAAACGAGCTGAAAAAAACTAAATAATAAGAACAAAGAGGACACAAATTAAACCTGAGAATTGATTTAGACTACTTTATTTGGTAAAGCTTGATTTGCATGTACAATCATTCATTCATAAATATAACAGCTGTGCAGTTATTAAAGTTTACAATTTTTCTGCATCACATTTGTTTAGAAATGAACAACTGAGTTTAAGTTTTAATAAATCACATAGGATTCCTCATCAAATTAGTTATTTGTTGTTAGATCTTAATCAACTACTTAAAAATAAAAGTGACTTGTGTTAATCCTGATAAAATTCCCAAAATACAGCGCAATATGCGGCCGTGGCTACCTCAACAAGTGACCCCAGACATTACCGACCATTTTTACAAGTCCCGCCCACTTTAGTTATCGCTTTTAATGTCAAATCAGTGTAAAGCTTAACAACACAACAGCCAATCATAGTGCAGTATGAAGCTTTTCTTAATACGGGTGCGGAAAAAAACACTTAATTTACCTAACAATTGTGAACGTAATAAAACAAAAGTAGTCATAATAAAGACGTAAATTGTACCATGTAAGAAACATCATGCTTTGGTGCTATCGAAACAAATCAAACCTGAAATCAGATATCAGCGATCACAAAACAACACTATTTACATTCTCGTACCACGAGCACCAGAAACGAACTAACACTATGGAAAATTGACAACAAAACCCGAGTTTGCCTTTATTTTAATTTAGTTGTTAAATATAGCAGTTTATTTTGGCTCCTGTGGGCTCGTAAGACAAAATATGAACATCGTTTTATTTTATAACTGATATTCGCATAGTTTGTAGCGTACAAACTGTATTTAAATTGCAAATAAGTGAAAAAAAGAAACAGATATAAATGTGTAAACGTCTGAGGTTGGTACCTTCGCTCGCGCTCCGGCTGCAGCTGAAATGATTCAGATTTTAAAATCCGGTCTGGCTTCAAAACAAGACGATCACTTCCGCCTTGTTTTTACGTTCCACGTGCGATCGGGGAATTTCCCTGAAGGCGGGACTTTGAACATGTGACCAAAAACAGCCAACCGTGTAGAGCAACGCAAAATGACGTTGGTGCGATGCCTATGTGCGCAAGTGCATTAGATTCATTACGTTCAATTAAGAACTGAGCTGAAAGTTTATGATCTATTAATAGTCATTATTAAAATTTTGTGATAGTGCAGTGAAACTTTGCGGCAAAAAACAGTAGATTTTGGTTTTACGTGCAACCAATATGTGCACCAGGGTATGTATTTACTTAAGACATTAATTTAAAGTGTCAGATGATGAATAATGATATGTGTATAAAACATTTGCTGCACATAAAGTGTCACCAGCCGTGTTGGGGCTGGGAGTGGGGGAGGGTCTGTTGTGTAATGTAAATTATAGCGTGCAATATAAACAGGAATGTCAAACAGTATAAAAGAATATAGGCGCAATTCAGTCTATAGTTCTAAATTGAAAAACAAAATCATGCATGGCGGCGCGGTGGCTTAGTGGTTAGCACGTTCGCCTCTCAGCACTAGGGATTCCTGGTTCGAATCCCCATCTGGGTGGACAATCCATGTTCTCCCCGTGTCTGCGTGGGTTTCCTCCGTGTTCTCCGGTTTCCTCCCACAGTCCAAAAACATGGATCAAGTCAATTGAATTCTCAAAAATTGCCCCATATAGAGTGTGTTTGTGTGAGTAAGTGTGTGCCCAGCGATGGATTGGCGCCCTGTCCTGGGTCTTTCTGCCCAGCGCCCGAGACGTTCTCCCCTGGATGGGCATGGGGAACCCCACCACGACCCTAATAGAGGATAAAGCGGGAGATAATGAATGAATGAATAAAAATCATGCATTTAGATGTATTCATGTGGATGAAAAAAATTAAGCAAGGGGTAAAAGAATGGCTAGGAACATCACGGTTAATAAAAAAAACATGTAAAAAAAACAGCAAACTATCTATTAATAATGTTCAGACTACAGTGCAAAGGGTAAAATTTTAAAGAAGTGACACTCATACAATATCACCTTGAAACAAAAATCAAGCAGGAGAACTTATTCATGCAAGTACAAACCAGCTATCTCCACATCAAGATAAGAATAAAAAAAACAGCAAACTATCTATTAATAAAAGACAATACGTTCATCAGAATTCAAAAATATGATTTAGAAAAAACAATTAAGACAGAAGAACAACTGTAACTAATTCCAAAGTCTGTATGGGTGTGGTAGCTCAGTGGTTAAGGGTAACAGGCTTTCAATCAGAAGGATGTTGGTTTAAATCCCAAGTCCACTGAAGTTATGTGGGTCCTTGAGCAAGGCCCTTAACCCTCATTGCTCCAGGGATGCTGTATGACCAACTCTGTTCTGACCCCAACCAAGTTGAAATACTGTAAGGTGCTTTGGATAAAATTGTCTGCTAAATGAGTAAATGTAAATGTAATGTGTGCAATTGACAAAGTGAACTTAAGATGGAAACCAATGAATTAAAAAAAAAAAGCTTGGAGAACTTTGAAAAAAAGAAACAAATTAGAAAAATTGGTTTTAAAAACAAGTAAAACATGTAAAAACGTGTTTGTCAAAAAATGCAAGAAACGTAGAAAAACAAGAATTAGGTCTAGAAAGTACAAAACGATCAAAAATCAAATTTGAAGTGGATTTGAAATAAAAATGCATTGGGATAACAAATGAACATAAATTAATCCGTTATGAAGGGATAGACAGGATATCTGTATGTGAAATACGCTTATTGTTAAGGACATTTTCGAATGTCAGCCCAACAGAAGGACCCTCAGTGTTAGTGCATAAATTTATATGGGCCCTGGGGTCATTGACAAAGATTAAAACCACAGGAATGAATAATGATGTGGTAAAATATTTTGAGATTTAAAGAAAGATTCAAATGAAGTCTCATCTCATTAGCTTTCACTTAATCCTACTCAAAAAACCTACGTTCAACCCAAATTTGGTCGGGAGCTACAGACCTGTTTCTCTTTTACCTTTCCTGTCTAAAACACTTGAACGGGTGATATCCACACAGGTCTTTAAATTTCTTAATCAGAATAATCTCCTTGATCCCAATCAGTCCGGTTTTAGATGTGGTCACTCCACGGAGACAGCATTGCTCTCTGTGATTGACTCATTTAAATCTGCCAAAGCCAAATCTCAATCCTCTGTCCTCATTCTGCTAGATCTTTCTGCAGCTTTTGATACAGTAAATCATCAGATTCTACTGTCCACTCTATCTGAATTAGGCTTTTCTGATACGACACTTAAAAGGTTTCGATCCTATCTCACAGGAAGGACCTTCAAAGTGTCATGGAATGGGGAGAACTCTAACTCTCACCAAGTACGCACTGGTGTGCCTCAGGGCTCTGTACTTGGTCCTCTCCTCTTCTCACTATAAATGACATCACTGAGCACAGTCATCCAGGCGCATGGTTTCTCCTACCACTGCTATGCTGATGACACTCAGCTTCATCTGCCTTTTGCCCCTGACGACACCACAATCTCAATCTCAAATCTGATTGCCTAACCGACATATCTGTTTGGATAAAGGCCCGTCATCTCAAATTAAATTTAGAAAAAACAGAGCATCTCATTATCCCAGCTAAACCCTCAATCCATCACGACCTGACCTTCCAAATTGATGGCCCCACAATCTCCCCAACCGATTCGGTCTGGAACCTTGGTTTCACAATAGACTCCCACCTTAAACTCTATGATCATGTTATCATAACTCCCCGTTCCTGCGGATTTCCATCTTTACAACATAAGGAAGATCAGACCCTTCTTGACTGAACATGCTACCCAACTGCTTGTTTAAGCCCTAGTCCTATCCCGGCTTGATTATTGTAATTCGCTACTTGCCGGTATCCCAGCTTCCAAAATCAGACCTCTTCAACTAATTCAAAACTCTGCAGCCCGACTTGTGTTTAACCAGCCCAAGCGAACTAATGTCACTCCATTACGCACTTCCCTCCATTGGCTCACTGCAGCTGCTCGCATTCAGTACAAGTCACTGACTCTGGCCTACAGAACCATTTCTGGATCTTTCCCCTCCTACCTTCACTCTATCTTTTCAAAATACACTCCTTCTCGTTCACTTCGCTCCAGTGCTGATTGCCGCCTGGTGATTCCACCTTACCGAGGAGCTAATTCTCACTCTGTGGCGTTCACCACTGCAAAATGGTGGAACGATCTTTACAACTCTGTCCGTAAGGCAGTATCACTAAGCAGTTTTAGGAAACTACTGAAGACGCATCTCTTTAACAAATACCCGTTGTTAAAAAAAAAAGTGTGGGGGGGGGGGGCAGCATCAAATAACAATCAGGTTTGATGAATTTACAGTGTAGTTGGTTTTCTGCATAACTTCTGACTTGTAATGTTCTCATTTGTAAGTCGCTTTGGATTTAGCGTCTGCTAAATGACTAAATGTAATGAAATGTAAATGTTATCCTCTACTGGGGTCGCACGGGGTGGGGGGGGGGGCTTTCTGGTGCTGGGCAGATACATTTGGGACAGGTCACCAATATATTGCTGGGTACACAAACACACACACACACACTATATAGGGGAAAGTTAGAACAGCCAATTTACCTTTGAATCCAAGTTTTTGGAAAACAGAGAACCCCGAGGAAAGGACATGTGGAGCACATGAAAGTCCATTGTTGAACTTGCTAAAAGTTGTTTATAATACATATTTTTCATAAGTCGAAATAAAAAGTATGAACAAACGATAAAAAAAAATTAAATGCGATCAAAATTCATCTCACTTAGAGAAAAGGTAATCATAGAATCTGGCAACCATAAATTTCACAGGGTTAAAAACCGCTGACTAAACAAAAACAATTTTGAGGAAGGAACATTTTACTTTAATCTTTTCGAGGATACAAGCATAATAATTAGGCAAAACACAATATATATATATATATATATATATATATATATATATATATATATATATATATATATATATATATATATATATATATATTACATTACATTACACAGTGGACAATGTTGTTAAAACTGTTGTGCCATTCCTGAGTTGCTGCTGCAGAATATAAACTAAAACCGAAACATTAACTACTTGAGTACATGTAGTACGTTCAGTATGTAAATTCTGAGTGAATTGAAATGACAGTTATAGATAAAGGACAGGTGAGAGAGATACTGTGGGAAACAGACTGACTGTAACGCTGCACTGTGTGCTAACAAACAGCGTTTAATGTTGAAAATTGAATGCTGCACTTCTAAACAAAGTTATATATTTACCAACCATATGGGCAGTAGTTGCTGTTTTTGTTCCGAACTCGTAGCCAATCGCGCCTACAGCGTTTGAGGCGCCAAAATTTTAAAATAATGCGGTTACCGTTAGAGGCGCGAAACTGACGTTCGGCGAATCACCGAGTGTTGGGAATCGACTCTGTGTCGACACATCAATAAAAAGTCACGCAGTTGTATTTTCCATCAGCACACAAAATAGGGACTACTTGTATTTTCTACAAATATTTTTTATAAAGTGTCCTTTTTATACAAAGTAACACAATATGAGAGTTCGGAAAGTTTGAAGGTTTATGGGAGTCGGGTCGCATTATTCTGTACTCAGCACGTCGGACTCGGAGCAGCTTTATTTGATTTGCTTTGTTTACATCAGTGTGTGAAACTCGCGAACAGTCAACTGACTCCCCACATTACTTCCAACACATCGAATTAGAAAATTTGACTTTCTTTGATCGCTCAGAATTCCATTCAAAGTGAAACACGAGTATGAAACACGGACTACCTCAAATTTCCCCAACCTGCTTTATATCGAGCTAATAATTTGTGTAATATATTCAGATACCCACTTCAGTTCAGCTTACAGTATATAAACTATCTAAATGGATGTTGATAAGATTAATAATTATTTAAATATATAAAATTTGAAACAATTTGGAAAAATGACTATGAATGATCAAATATTTTAGGTATGAATGTAATGTATAAGGCTTATTGCAGCATTTACACTTTGACTGTGTTCATTAATTTAATCCAAATGTTAGGCTTAGTGGTTAGCACGTCCGCCTTTCAGCACTAGGGATTCCCGGTTCAAATCCCAATCTGGGTGGAGTTTCATGATCTTCCCCTGTCCGTGTGGGTTTCCTCCTACAGTCCAAAAATATGGAACAGGGTCAATTGAATTCTCCAAATGAACTCATATAGAGTGTGTTTGTGTGTGTGGCTGTGTGAGTGAGTGTGCCCAGCGATAGATTGGCGCCCTGTCCTGAGTGCATCTGCCCAGCGCCCGAAAAGTTAAAAATATTCCTGCAATATTTTACTAGCACAACATTAATAAATGAGTGCGGGACAGTTTGTTATATTTGGGGAAAGAATATATATTTAAAATTATTGAAATTTATCTAAATCACAACAGTACTAAAATGTTCTGAACAATCATGGGAAAAATGAAGGACATTTTTCATTTCTGGTGTTTTACATATCCGGATATGTATTCATAGGCATAGAAACAATGAATAGCATTCAGGCACAGCTTTTGATCGGTGAGCAACAAGTGTGATCATCTTTATAAAATGAGAAGACTTTTAGCATTTTAAACAGTATTTTAAACAGTAAAGTGAATAATTTAAAAATCTCATCTTATTATCTTCTGCTTAATCCTCTACTGAGGCCACAGGGGGATCCCCATGTCCGTTGAGAGGACAAAGTTTCAGGCTTAGAGGCTGACATGTTAACCACCTTGCTACTGTGCAGAGAAATATGAAAGATTTTTTTTACAATTGGAAAAAATATGAGACAGTTTCCACAGTGGAGGTCACAACAAATTTACTCCCAATCAGACTGTGCAATAATAAAAAATTTTTAAAGCTAGATTTTTCTCTACAGGTCTGTGTTAGCATGTTAAATATTCAAGTTTAAGATGCTACATTTTAAAAAAGGCCAATCTTTAGTTTTTTTTTTTTTTTTTTTTTTTAAATCTTGCCATAATGCAGTACTTAATATTTGGCAAAAACAAATCAGCTCAGATCAGATATTTTTATTATGTTCTGATATGTATTATACAAAAAAAGAACATACGTACTTCTTTTTGTAGATATAAAAATTTCATATAAAGGGCAAATAAATCATATTCTTATAGATTCAGGACATCATATCTATTTTCACAATGTGGAAACAGATATTGTTTAAAATTATGTCACATGAGAATTGTAACACCTCATCTCTGCACTTTCAGAACAACACAGGTTTCAATACAGTGGCCAACTAAATCATTCGTATACTTACTTACATCATTTTAAAATATTGATTTAATATTAATTAATGTCAGGATATTATCATACATGAAATAAAATTTAAAATACACAATAAAAATGACTAAGATTTTTTCATTAAATGATGAGTTTTGTTTGCTCGTTTGTTATGTGTGTCCTTTCATATATTTATCAGAATATATATACATACAGAATGTGTGCCAAATTTATTTTTTTTTAATATATGAATGAATCATAAAATATTGGATTAAATAACACAATTAAATAGTTATTAAAACTGTACCTGTAGTCTGAATTCAAATGAAATTTAAAAATGTTTCCAAGATTCATTATCCGCATATTATCATATTACCTCCAGTAGTGTCAAAAATAAAGGATGTTAAATCCTAAAAAAGCTTTTAATAAACGTTTCAGATTTGAACCACACCCATAATTTTTAAATTGTACCTTAGTTTCTTTATCTTAAACTTTCACTTTAGCAATTAATTAAATAATTAAAGAAGAAATATTTTACATTTGAACATACTTAATTATGTAATGAGATATGTAGTGAAAAGCAAATTAAAATGTAAACCTACATTAATAGTAAACTATTATTTTTGTGATGTAAAAATAAATAGTTAAAATGGTTTTTAATAAGCACAGTACAGCTGCATGTGACAGCCGAACCATTAAATAGTTATTATATAGTGTAAAATATCATCTATAACTTAATTACATTCATTTATTTGAAGTGTTATTTAACTTTTTGCTATAAAACTGTATGAAAATTTTTGTTATTCACTTTACATTTATATGAAGGTACATGAAAGAAGAAGCTGCAGCACGTGTCCATTTACTTATTTCTCAGTAAATTTTTTGTCATTTAAGATAAAGCACAAATAAGAAAACAAGAAAATAAGCAATGATAAATTTACTATATTACAAAAGTTTAATATGACAGTAATAAGAGTAAAATTAATAACAATCATAATATTCAGTTACAGCTTTCTGAGGTAGGATTGCAAAACTGAAGCAGATTTATAAAATGTCCGACCTTATAAGGAACAGACTCCAAAGTTCTTTTAAAATATTGTTTATAAAACACAATTTAACACAGCTAAGTGGAGTTACAATGGCTGAGGGTACATTATATGATCCGAGAGTACTTGTTAAAAGCATGTGCCACTCATATGCACACATGCGCAAACACTTAAGAAGCACCATTTTAAAGAATATAATTTTACAGATAATAGCTTATTTACAGTTTTTCAATTTAAAGGAGTGTTTTTGTGAAAAACTAATTAAATGTAAACTCAGAGAGCACATGTAGACCAGGGTGCATGTAAGAAATATTAATTACCCACCTGGATTCACCTCCATTATCAAAATGAATAAAATTGGTGCATATGCAGCTTGAGGACGACGGAATCGCGCCGTCCATCTTCACCAATTCCACAACTTTTGTTCAGCTAGATGGTCTAGGCAACACAATTTAAGTCCCAGAATTGTCAAATAGGAATCGAAAACGTCATAAAAAGGCATCCAATGGAATGACGTGCGCGATTTGGATTCGTCCGCCGTCCGTATAGATTTCGTAAAACGCGTAGAAAAGGAAAAAAACGCGGAATTGGTCCCATCATTGATTCAATGGAATAAGTACGTGCGTGCTTGTGTTTAAGTGAGAGTCAGAATATCGACACACTGAAGCAGCCAGTAACAGAAAGCAAGAACTAACAGGCAGGTCATACAGATTTAACACTTTAATTAAATATTTGTAAAAAATCATATAAAATGAATCGTAATATAATATATAATGTGATACTGAATGGCATATCAGAAAAACAAACCATATGTTGATTCAGGTGATTCCCCTCTGAGTCAGTGAGCCGATCCGTTCATTCATTCTTTGTTTCTTTCTTTTTCTCTGATTGTCTGCCTCATCCGTTTCATTTTGAGATCAGCAGTGTAGCTGCTGCATTTTAGTTATTTACAGATGATCAAAAAAACGTTACTGTAACTCTAGATAATTTCTTGAGAAAACGATTCAGATTCATTATGGAAGCTCTCTCCTCCCTCCTCTCTCTCTCTCTCTCTCTCTGTCACTCTGTATCTCAACCAGCCCAAAAAAACCCTGCTAACTTCCGCCTCCTCTTTCAACATGGCCACCTCATTTACACACATTAATACAAACACAAATTAAGGTATTATTTAAGACTGTCAGTCTTTTCTTATTACACATAAGTTGCTAATTTTAGTCTTACCAAGTTATTTTTATGGATTTACACCTGTCACACTTTCAGTTCGGGGAACCTCGCTTCATCCCGCCTGTATCATGTCATGTGATCTTTCATCATTCAGTGTTATTTGACTAACAGATTGAAAAAACACATGTGTGATATGTAGCTGAGTCAGGGTGACAACATAAAAAGACCAGACATTAAGTGATACAGTGAGAGCAAGACAGAGACATGACACACACACACACACACACACACACACACACATATATATATATATATATATATATATATATATATATATATATATATATATATAGTGATGAAGGTGGGTGAACGAGAAGCAAATCAACAGTTAAAACTTGTTCTTTTACAAACACACTTGGTTCTGACCTCACCACACACAGATTCTATTTCTGTCATCTCTCTCTCATCCGGATTTCTCCTAAAAACCTCATTTAATTGGACAGAGCACTCTGTGTGTGTGTGTGTTTGTGTAGTCATGAGTAGGAGTCGGAGGCAAAGAGCATCATGGGTAAGAAGTAGTTGAGCCGGAGATGAATCAGCGGTTAGTCTTGTGTTCTATCAGACAAACACACAGAGTGTATTTTGTGCATTATCTACAATTCAGCACATAATACTAAGAATAAAAACACAATTTACTTGTGGTTTTGACAAATGTGTGCATAACAGGGTTAGTAGTAATCAGAGTTTTAAGGACATACTAACATTATACGTTCCTCAAATATGTATTATAGTTTTAAAGATACAGTAGGTGGAATTTGTATTTAAGCATGAATAAGTGGATTAGTTAGAGATAAAGCACTTTAATTATTCCTTAATGTGTGCATAAATTTAGTTTCATAAAAACATTGTTAGGCGGCACGGTGGCTTAGTGGTTAGCACTTTCGCCTCTCAGCGCTAGGGATTTCCGGTTCGAATCCCCATCTGGGTGAAGTTTCCATGTTCTCCTCGTGTCCGCGTGGGTTTCCTCCGGGTTCTCCGATTTCCTCCCACAGTCTAAAAACATGGATCAAGTCAATTGAGTTCTCCAAATTGTCCCATATAGAGTGTGTCTGTGTGAGTGAGTGTGTGCCCAGCGATGGATTGACGCCCTTTCCTGGGTCTATCTGCCCAGCGCCCAAAACGTTCTCCCCTGGATGGGCATGGGGAACCCCACCGCGACCCTAATAGAGGATAAAGCGGGAGATAATGAATGAAAAAACATTATGATGGATTTAGTGAAATTGAACTTCAAATCCAAGTCTCTCATCAAACATCAAATTTCCACTGACTGCTTCAAAAAACACAACCTGTGAAAAGGCACTAGAAAACTAGGAGTCACGAATTTTAAACTGGAATATTTGCTAAAGTGGTATGGAATGTGCCTAATTTTTTTTGGCACATTCCACACCATTTTAGTTCCTTTTTATTTTGTAGTGGTGGGCAGCCCTGTACATTGCAATTGGGGTTTGGTGTCTTGCCCATGGCACTTGAGCCATGGTATTTGATGGCCTTGGAATCTAAGTGGGGACCCTCAGGTCTCAAGGCTTGTTACTTAAGCACAAGCCTACGACTTCCTCACTGTATATGGGGATTTCTGTAGATGGTAGACATGATGCTCTAGATTACAATAGGGTCACATTCAGTTTGACACATTGTCACACATGGAGCAAAATATATTTAAACAACATGGTTCCATGATTTTTAGTAGTAATCCATAAACTTCATTTATTTATTATCCAGAAGGCCTTGGGCAAATTGCCAGTCCTAATAGTTTCGATGCATAATTCACTAGGTATTAACAAAGAAATCTTTAGCAAAGCCGAACACAAAGTTCCTTTGGAACTATAATACTGTCACATCAGCACCCTCTATCGGTCGCTGTTGGTACTGCCAGCACTTCGCGACGGTTCATCAGCACCCCTTATTGGACCCTGTTTGTCATTAGCGTTGATCGGTTGCAGCTGTGTGTGTTCTTTGTGTAATTAGTACTATTGTCCTGTTAAGGCTGTTTAATCCGGTTCAGCTGTGTTTTCCCGTCATGTGACTTACCTATATGTTTAACTGCCCCGGCTTTCCCAATGTTCCCTGTCTGAACATTGCTTTGAGTTATGGTTGTGTGCTCTGGCTGTGTTTCCCCCCAGTGTCTTCTGCATTAAAAACTACTCTTAAACAGTCTGGATTCTGTCCTCTCTAGCCGTGGCTTCGGCTGATTGTAACAGAATGTTCCAACCACAAGACCTGCAGAAGCACCGGGGTATTTATTTTTTCCCCCAAACTTTTGTGTTTTGGCAATTGTGAAACTGGTGTTTCTGGTTTAATTTTTTCCCCTCTCCCTCCTTCCATGTTTTGTGTATATATATATATATATATATATATATATATATATATATATATATATATATTGGGCTGAGTGCTTGTGGTGATCTGGTGTGCTTTTTCGGAAATGGATTAAGCCACCTACCCCTCCACCCCTCAACCCTTGTGATCATCCCTTCGCCGTCCACTGTTCGACCGGTCTGCTTCATCAGCACGATGATGGTCACCCATTGCACGCCATCATTATTGACCAAAGGAGCACGTTCAGTGGTGGGCTGCTGTCACTAAACTGCTCCACAGAAAGACTGAGGAGCTCTTTTGTTCTGAGGGCCATCAGGCTGTACAATATTACTGTTTTGGGCCGGAAGAACAAATAAAACAGGACATATAAAATACTGTATATTGTATTTTTGCGCATGATAACTTGATCTCCATCCATACTGGACACTTTATTTTCACTTTTAGTTTTGATACCACCACACACACACACCACTTTATAATGGTAAATTGTAAATATATGTATTTAAATTTCCCTCAATTTTTTATTGTACTGTTATTGCTACTGGCTGCTACATTTCCTTTGGGATGAATAAAGTATTCTATCTATTCTATCCTCCACTGAGGATGTCGTCCATGCCTTCTTGCTTCGCTTGGGATGCTGTTCAGCACTTCTTTGTTACTCGGCATCTCGTTCAGGCATCACCATTCTGCTGGTTGATGTCACTTTTGTTCCGGCCTTGTCTGATCCCCCACCTGGCTCCATAACTCCTTCTCTCGACGGTCATCAGACTTCATGCCCCGTCATTGGTGCGCTCCTCCGTAGCGCACCCTTTTTTTTTTTGCAGGGGGTAATGTCACATCAGACCCCACTATTGGTCACTGGTGGTACTGCCCACACTTTGGGATGGTTTATCAGCGCCCCCTATTGGACGCTGTTTGTCATTAGTGTAGATCTGTTACAGCTGTGTGTTCTCCCATCATGTGACTTACCTATGTGTTTAAATGCCCAGCCTTTCCCAATGACGGTGGCTTAGTGTTTAGCACGTTCGCCTCTCAGCACTAGGGATTCCCGGTTCGAATCCCCATCTGGGTAGAGTTTCCATGTTCTCCCCGTGTCCGCCTGGGTTTCCTCCCACAGTCCAAAAACATGGATCAAGTCAATTAAGTTCTCCAAATTCACCCATATAGACTGTGTATGTGTGCCCAGCGATAGATTGGCACACTGTCCTGGGTGTATCTGCCCAGAGCCCGAGATGTTCTCCCCTGGATGGGCATGGGGAACCCCCCCGTGACCCTAATAGAGGATAAAGTGGAAGATAATGGATGGATACAGCCTTTCCCAACGTTCCCTACTGGAACATTGCTTTGAGTTATGATCGTGTCCTGTCGTGTGCTATCGCTGCGTTTTCCCTGGTGTCTTCTGCATTAAAAACTATTCTTAAACCTTCAACAGTCTGGATTCTGTCCTCTCTAGCTGTGGAATCGTAACAAATACATCCATACTCTATTAAATACGAATAGCATTTATTAATAAATGATTGAGTCAATGTTCAGAACTAAAATCCTTTTCTAATACTTTTGTCATTTTGGCACTTATGATGAATTTTCTTTTGGTTAAGCCTCATTAGCTGATGGAATGATAAAATGTAATTAGAAAACCATTACATTACATTCGCATCTAATTGATGATTTTATGCAAAGCGACTTACAAATGAGAGAAAAACAAAAGTCAGTTGTTAAGGAGGAACTAATTACACAGGTAGAATTTTCAAACCTGATTATCCAACCTGGTTTTCATGCCTACATTTGCCGTACCACTTTTTTAGTTGATTTTGGAAGAGATGTGTTAAGTCGTTAAATATGCTGAATATCTTAGCATCACAGAGAGCGTTGGAAAGATCATTGCACCATTTAGCAGTGTTGAACGATATGGAGTGAGGGTTGGCACTACAGTGAGGAAGTTGGAGGCTTGTGGTTAAGGTCATCAGTTCAATTCCTGATCCCACCCAAGTACTATGGCTGAAATGCAAGGCACCCAATCCTAATTGTTCCCCGGTTGCCATATATAAGGCTGCCCACCACTTCGGGAACATGTGCTCACTTCACCAGTGTGTGTATATGTGTGTTTCACTCCAGTGATGGGTTAAATGTGGAGGACAAATTCCTCTGTGTGTAAAATGCTGTCGACAAAATAGATCACTTTATCAGATTATTTAGAAACACCAAAAGACACAGTGAACAAGGTGAAGCGCATCTCTGGAAAATAGAGTTAAAACCTATAAAAATCTTTATCACAATGTTGAGTTTTATTTCTGTAAGTGCTGAGTCTACAGGAAGCTATGAGTAAATCTAAGGAAAGCACTACAGCTGCATTGTTCCGTCTGTGGAGCTCCGGTTCCTGCTTAACCATCTGCTCATAAACACACTGTACCACGCAGGTCATACTTACACACCAGCTGTAACACCTACTTCCTAAATCAGTTCTTGCATTTTACCTCAGAATTAACCCTTTTATGTAGATTGGCAGCACGGTGGCTTAGTGGTTAGCACGTTCGCCTCTCAGCATTAGGGATTCCCGGTTCGAATCCCCACCTGGGTGGAGTTTCCC
Source organism: Corydoras maculifer (assembly GCA_019802435.1). Taxonomy (NCBI): domain Eukaryota; kingdom Metazoa; phylum Chordata; class Actinopteri; order Siluriformes; family Callichthyidae; genus Corydoras; species Corydoras maculifer. Next base: position 435,304 of record JAFMOD010000537.1, on the reverse strand, counting down.
TGTTCTCCCCGTGTCTGCGTGGGTTTCCTCCGGGTTCTCCGGTTTCCTCCCACAGTCCCAGCGTGTCTGTGTGAGTGAGTGTGTGCCCAGCGCCCGAAACGTTCTCCCCTGGATGGGCATGGGGAACCCCCCCCCCCCCGACCCTAATATAGGATAAAGCAGAAGATAATGAATGAATGAATGTAGATTGGCAATGGTTTTGAATTTGCAGTGGTTTCTTCAAGGCTATGTTCAGAATATCTAAAATAAAAATATAACAAAAATCAGACTTTTGGGTGCACATATTTTTGTGTTCTGTTACTTTGAAGGGTACCTGGAGATGTAACTTGCTGCTCATTGCAGTCATTTTTATGCAAATAGTATTTTTTTTTTTACTTTCAGTTTAAGTCTGGAGTTTCTTTCCCTACTTAATGTAGCTTGTTTTTTGGAAATGCTGATGAACTGATTGAAATGTTATGGCCAGGACACACAACCTTTACCTTTCTAGCAATTTATAATAATTAAAAAAATACTGGATTCATGGATTGGACAAATCTTTTTTGTACTTTACATGGTGTCCAAACGTTTTGGGGTTGGGACTGGAAAAAAAAAAAGAAATTTCAACCTTCAAAATTGTTCAAGTAAGTTGTCGGTGTGAACAAGAAACTGACAATACAATTTATTTAGAATCAATTATTTATTATAAGATCAGTTTTAGTGCAATTTTGTCAAAAATATTGACATCACATTCAGAGTAGTTTGTTAGGAAAATATAGCTTCCCCTCGTCACCTGTGTGTACTTGTTTTTGTATCTCTTGGGGATTATACAATTTACCCAGCAGGCCCTGAGTGTGATTTAATCCTACAGCTTCAACAGTAAAATGACAAGCAGAAGCTAAAATGTGACAGAAAGTGTGATTGGACTGATGTGAGGGTGTGGTATCTGTTCAACAGGAAGTGTACAATAGTATAAAGGGTTTGGTCCTGTCTTTACTGTCCCATAGAAGTGACTCAACTCCAGAGGAAATTAACCCCACACATGTCAGAGTAAATGTATTATGCTTGGATCCTGCCTAAGGAAAATGAAAACAGCCACCACAATCGATCACTTCTGCTTTTTTCGCTGCTTGTGACTGTTTTAACCATCAACAGTTCTGTAAATTCAGTTCTCTAAACACACATGCTCTGCAAAAAATAGTTTTTTTACCCACTGTTAATAAATAGTGGATGTTTTTATGCATTTTGTTTTATGAGCTGTAAGCTGACTGGGAATTGTATCAGTTCTGGATTCTGCATTTTAGCTTGGTGGCTGAAGTCAAATCACAGTTATACAGCACCAATGGAGCAAGGGTTAAGGGGACTTGGGATTTAAACTCCCAACCTAAATATTAACAGCCTGTGTGCAGGTACATTATCATTGCAAAAACACACTCCATGTCTAATCATTTGTGGACCTCCTGGTCCAAACTGTCAGTCCAATCCATTTGATGTGGTATTACCACTAATTTCAGGTAAAAGAGCAAATATTTTATGGAAATGAATTCTACAAATTACACAATGTGTGTAAGAATTGTGTGAGAGATTGTTGGCTGACAAGCTGACTCACAAAATGGCTTGAACATAATGATTTAAACTGTTTTAGTGGGGTTAATCTTGTCAGAGCTTTGCTCTGGCCTCTGGATGTCCTCCAATTTAAACTCATCACACCACATCACAAGAGCACAGACCATGCAGAAAGAGAGAATAGTCTTCTCCAAACAAAATGAAAAAAACACTGGAACCACATAGCAGTCCAAACTGTTGCTTATGTTCATCATTAACATTAACCCTCACTTAAAATGAATTTAACTACAGCACAGGTGTGATGAGGTCTACAGAAAAAAACATGCAGCATTGCTGTTAAAAATAAGATCAGTCTGATATAGTGATGGATATACACCATCAGCCACAGAATCAAACCTCTTCTGTGATTCAACTCATTGTTTATTTGATCAGTTCCATTTAACTTAAAGGTCACCTCATAGTACTACTATTAAAGACTTCAGTTCATCCGTTTCTCTGCTAGTTTGAGACATCTCGATGCACCCAAACTATTTAGTAAACATTGTCATGCGACCACTGATGGACTAAAGGGTAACCAAAACAAATTTTTGAGTAACACATGAGATATTGTTTTAAACTTTGCAGCGACAAGGTGGAGCAGTAATTTGAGTATGTCTGATAAAGTAAACTATGAGTAACAACTCCAGTAGCAGACCACCCTGTAAATTGAATGCAGTCCTGAAAATAATCCATCTCCCAAACAACCCCCATTTTTGGTGCTTCTAGTCATACAGTATATAAAAAACTGTATGTAAAAATAATAAATAAAGTATGATGAGGCGGCACGGTGGCTTAGTGGTTAGCACGTTCGCCTCTCAGCGCTAGGGATTCCCGGTTCGAATCCCCATCTTGGTGGAGTTTCCATGTTCTCCCCGTGTCTGCGTGGGTTTCCTTCGGGTTCTCCGGTTTCTTCCCACAGTCCAAAAACATGGATCAAGTCAATTGAATTCTCAAAAAATTGCCCCATATAGAGTGTGTCTGTGTGAGTGAGTGTGTGCCCAGCGATAGATTGGCGCCCTGTCCTGGGTCTATTTGCCCAGCACCCGAGACGTTCTCCCCTGGATAGGCATGGGGAACCCCACCGCAACCCTACTAGAGGATAAAGTGGGAGATAATGAATGAAAGTATGATGAAAAACAGGTGAGCCAGAGTCTCTAATTAAGAACTACAAGTTGTAGCTTCTAGTAAATGGTACTGATCAAATAAAAAATAAATGCAGAAACAAGGTGATTTTAATGCTATTGCTGATCTCTGTATATGATCTCTGATATATATCAGAGATCTCTAAATATATCTCTATATATATCAGTGGATTAGATACATTTGTTTCAGCTGTGATGTACTGTCAGTCTGACTGCACAGATGGCTGTTTATAAGAAATGAATGACTGATTAATAATATTAATGACAATGAGCATTCTTAGAAATAAGGAAATAACTGATTGTGGAAACAAGATAACCCACACAGTCCTCTACACTGAGTACATGGTTATTTGTTGTGGTGATAAAACCTCTGTGCTGATTGGCTGTGAGAGAGGTAGGCATGGCGTGGTGGCTGAGATGAGCCCTGAAATGTAGCCTGTACAAAGAGCAGATTTAGTTAGACTCACATCAATATTAAATAAACTCTTTATAGTAATAATAATGGTTTATTATCTCATTTGATCCACCTGACTTTATTTAATAATTTGTATACAATAAAAAATCCATATCCTGTATTCTTTAATTTATTCAATTGAAATTGTTATTACCAGGCTATTTTCGTAGTTGTCTAGTATGTTTTACATATTATGCAAGAATATCATTAAGTCAAAATGACCAGTTCAAGACAGCTATTTGATTTGACTTAAACCATGAAGTCATTAAAACAGACTCTTTATTCAAAATAATAAAGTATATAAGTTAAGAGGTAGTGCTGTAGAGTCAGATTCTGTACAGCTAAATTAGTAAAGCACTACTAAGGTTAAATACTGTACACTGCTCAGATTTTCAATATGTTTGATTTATACGTTGGCCTTAAATTTTTAAAATCAGTAATACAATTACTTTGGTTTAAAGCATTTAAGAGAGTTCTTGAACCTCTAGTAATACACCAATGTGGATAATGACGGATAAAATCACTCACAGCATGCTGAGGAAAAGATCCAGGTGATGCAGGTCTGGGAGGGGGGGCATATGGCAAGCCGGCCTGCCATAAAAAAAAGAATGACAAATACAAAAACCGAACTTACAATTAATTTGTGGTTTCTGTTAAACTGTAGCACAACTTACCTTGGCAGAGGGGATTTGCACTGTAATTGAGGACATAGATGGACTGTGTAGCAAACCTGCAGCACTGGCATGAAGAGCCTGAGGATGCATGGGTCTCATTGCACTCTACACACACACACACACACACACACACACACACACACACACACACACACACAAACATACACAATATTCAAACGTGTGGCTTTAAACATAGTCTTAAGTCTATTTAAGCCATAGTGTAATTTAAACTAATACACACTCCGACCTTTCCAGGATTGTAATGTTTATCTGAGTTATACTGTATACCCAAAACATGGGATTTTCTCGTGTTCTTTTAATTCACATGTGATAAATAATTCTTTCTTGAAATAGTCAAAAATCAAACAGGATGTGTAATATACATAGTTTGTGTATAAACTGCTATAACTTTAAAAGTTAAGTATAAGAATGTAAGTAATATATTTTAACTGTGAATGTGAAAAAACAGTTAATATTATATCATATTCAACTTTATACTTGAACAACGTTATTGCTAAATAATAGAAATTCTTTTGAAATACTTGGTAAAAAAGTTGGAAAGTAAACTGAAGATAGAGCTCAAATTGCATTTTGTAATATTATATTTACAATAATATGAATACCAGTTGTGTAATAATTAATTTGACACACATGGGTAGACTGTATTAAAGTCCACAAGCCTGATTTTATCTAAATTGTTAGTAATTATTGTTACAGCTTTTTTGTTGCTTGAACAACTAGTGCGAAAATTTCATTCTGGTTAATATTTTAAGATGCAATATAAAACAATTTGTCTAATTTATCAACTTTACTTTCATATAATAAACAACAATAATGTTAAATAATAACAACACAAATTACATTTTAATAGTTCCATACTGGAATGAAAAAAAAGATGTTTTAGTTTTATGATATATTTGGTGTTAAAGTTTAATCTCTATAACCAATATGTAGTAGAGCAGTTAAGATACTATTTACTCACAGAGTCGGTAAAGCCTGACTGCTGGTTGGCATGTTCCAGCTGCTTTTGCAGGGGGATTCCAGCACTAGGGATAAATCCTGCAGAATAAAAAGAAAAATAATTACAGTCACATGTTTGTATACATGTACACACACACACACACGCACTCACCTGGCTGGGAGGTGAAGTGAGTGTGTACGGTGTAACCTGGCTGTTGGTGAGGCAGGTACTGCATTGCCTGGAATGCGGAGGCACCTACAAAGGACACAAAAACACATCTGAAATTAGAGTCCAAAACAGTACTCAACCCTAAATGCCATAAGCAACAAAAACAATTGTCAATATGACAAAAACTGGATAATGGTGTAATTGTGTGCCAACATGATATTCAGCAATTCATGCTTTTTGTAAATTAGTGATTGGTCTTTTGAAGTTTACAACTGAAATTAAATTAATTTATTTTGTACATAGATGTCCTTAAGAAATATAAAATTATTTTTCTAATCAGCAGAAATGATGCCACATTAGAAATCGACATGAACTAAATGAGCCACGGCACTTGAAACAGAAAAGACAAATCTGACTGCAAAGACATTTTTTGATATTTTCTTTGAAGGTATAAAGCTTAATTTTCCCTATTTTCCCAATAAGGCCATGCAGTATAATACATATGATCTTCCTAACTGATTTTATTTATTTTTGGCCATGTTAACGTGTTGTTTGGACACACTTCTAATGTGGGCAGGGCTGTTGTAGGTGGCAGGTGCTGACTGGTTGGGGTTAAAGCTGGTGGCGTGCTGAGGCTGCGTAACACCAAATGAGCTGTGTCCTGCCTGGGCTCCAAACTGAGCATGCTCAGAAACGACCGCACCAAAGCCAGACTGAGACGGGAAGTGACGACTCTACAGAAATAAGAAAAACAACAGATTTACATCAACTATTGTAGACTTAATATGGGTTTGGCCCATTTGTTTTGTCTGATGTAGCAACAAACAATAACAATAACAATATATTAATAATATCAATATATAAACATCAGAAGGTATCATCAGAAGGTAAGGGTGTGTGTGTTTTACTTACAGAAATGACAGGTGACTGAAACAGTTGCTTGCTGCGCTCATTTAATAGAACTGCTGAGCGAGCATGAGAGACAGAACCAGCTACAAACAGAGAGAGATGAAGGGTAAAACACAAATTGAGCATTTTAAATAAACATAAGAAAAAAATTATGAAAGTCAGTAAGAATCTGATAAAGGACATTAGCTTACATTTACTGTTAACGTAAGTTTTATTGACTTTTGGAGTCAGATTTATAAAACTGTAATTACGAACACTTATTTTGAGATTTAATATCTGTTAATTTACTTGAACCTTTTTACAAAGAAAAGATTGTTATTGTTACAAATGATTAACTTCATTTTATTTGTGAAATACAAACAAATATATTGTTTGATAGATATAAAAATAATTATTGCCTGCAATGAATTAACAAAGACAACATCATAACCCCTGGATCACATCATTCTCTTTTTTTAAATTATTTGTTTAAACTGATTGGAAATTGAATAATTATTGTAGCAGTTTTGTGGATTCTTTTACTATTCTTGCCATTTATGAGATATGAGCTGCTTGTCAGTGCACTGTCACTGTTTAATTCTCCTCCTCATGATGAGCCATACATGAAGCCACCCTGTTAGAACTTGCATTATGAAGCTTATCATTGTCTTGTTGTAATAGACATGGAGTTTCTGGGAAAATCACCCAGTACTATATATAACAAACTCGCTGGTATGAAAAGATGTTGCGTCTTTTACTGCCATACAACAAACTCTATTTGCCCTGTATGCCCTTTGATGTTCTCGAACATTATAAATCTTTATATGATATTATGAACTATAGATTAGCAAACTTGAGAAACCATATCTTTAAACTTACTGACAATTCTCTCACATTTGGCACAAGATGTTAATTCATGACTCATTCCTGCTTGCAAAGCAGGTTACCTGCTAAATGTGAAACAGGACAGTGGTACTTATATTACCTTTATGCTCTGTCCCAACTTTTTAAAAATTTGTTGCAGATGTTATGATCTGTTGTTTTTTTTATGAATACAAATTAAATTAGATTTGTCAACCAACTTTTCTGGTAATGGCATTTGTAGCATTTTTTTTGCTTTGTTCTATTGTTTTTAGTTAAGGTAAAACCTGCTATGGTTATATGTAGGGTAGGGCAAAATTCATTAATTTTTGAATATTTTATAGTTTATTATTAGAGCTTTAAAACATGGTACTGTGTAGTGTCTTTGATGAAAACCACTTGAAAATAATCTCTCGTGAATTAGAAATGGACCGCCTAAGAAGTATATGACCTGAGTAGCTTTGTGGGATTACAGTATAGTTGTGTTTTTCCTAGACCATGTTTCACGTTAGTTTGCCTGCATTTTTTAAAGATTAGCTTTAGTGGTCTGTCATGAAAGAGAATCTAAAAATACATTCAACTGCACTTCTCTGTCCACAATTGAAGAATGCCTGAAACTCTGCTTCTCCACCCATACCAAAACCCCCTAAAAAACCAGCCTAAAAGCAAACGACTCTGGCGTAATCATGTTCCAAATCTGTCACACATAAACACACAGGTCTTTGATGTGTCTGTATGAAAATGAAGGCCTGTATGAAATCACCTAAATTAATGACATCTTGGTAAATTTAAAACTTACATGTTACCATTTAATGCATTATACATGAAACTAGGCGGCACGGTGACTTAGTGGTTAGCACGTTCGCCTCTCAGCGCTAGGGATTCCCGGTTCGAATCCCCATCTGGGTGGAGTTTCCATGTTCTCCCCGT
>JAFMOD010000537.1:364169-414876 GCA_019802435.1 Corydoras maculifer | reverse complement strand
GTGGCCGATGTGGGGGGAATAACATTGTTGACAAAAAAGAAAAGTGCATCCTCTGCTCTCAGGTGGATTCGCTTTCTGATCAGAAAATAGAACTGTCCAACTGTAACACATTAAAAATCATATTAAGGTAAACATACAAAATAATATACATGTTTATGTTACAGTCTGGGCACTCTTGGCTAAAGACTTTTTATTTGCTAAATACTTCAACCTCAGTGACAGCAGGCTTGGTTCAAAAGAAATACAAAACATTAATGATAAATCAAATAGGAAAATGGCACCTGTAAGATCAGATGGAACCAAATATTTCTTTTTATCCAGATCTCCAATCCGAGCTTTGGGAGCTTTCTCTACGATCACCTGCCAAACACAGAACTAATATTAGGAAGCTAAGATGCAGTAAGTTTTCATTCATTCATTATCTTCCGCTTTATCCTCTATTAGGGTCGCGGTGGGGTTCCCCATGCCCATCCAGGGGAGAACGTCTCGGGCGCTGGGCAGATAGACCCAGGACAGGGCGCCAATCCATCGCTGGGCACACACACTCACTCACACAGACACACTCTAAATGGGGCAATTTTGAGAACTCAATTGACTTGATCCATGTTTTTGTACTGTGGGAGGAAACCGGTGAACCCGGAGGAAACCCACGCGGATACGGGGAGAACATGGAAACTCCACCCAGATGGGGATTCGAACCCCTGAGAGGCAAACGTGCTAACCACTAAGCCACCGTGCCGCACCACAATGAGTTTTATAATTTGAAATAAAAAACTAAACAGAATTGCAGACAGGGTACGGTTAATGTGGATAACTTAGTAGTATTAATATGTGGGTTTAAATATTAAAAATCGACTGTAAGTGCCCAGGAAGCCGGATCGTGCGTTCATGCTACTGCTGATCTATGCTAAGTTAGCACTGTTATTGTTCAGACTCACAGGAACTCTGTCCGGATATTTCTTCCTGATTTTCTCGCCTTCACATCGCCGCTTCTCAAACGCGTGTTCTTCTTTATAAACGAACTTCATGATGGTAGAATTCGAGACTTTAAATTGATCAAACTTAAACGATGATCACTAGCTGCTGTTGCGCTTCTGATCAGCTGACAATCTAATCCGCTGTTTACAAACTAAAACCAAGCCTAGAAAAGGCGGGGCTACGCCATTACGTCACACGCGTATTTGTATATCACGTTTTAATAATATTATTTTCACAGATAAAAAAAAAGCTCATAAAGAGAAGCCCAGAGTTCTGACTTTTTTATATTAAGTTTAATATCAAAATATACAGTCAGAATTTGGTGATAAAAGTCAGAATATTAAGAATTTTGCCTTTTTTCCCCCTAAGTGGTGGAAATGTGTACGGAAAGATATCATTCATTCATTCATTCATTCATTCATTCATTATCTCCCGCTTTGTCCTCTATTAGAGTCGTGGCGGGGTTCCCCATGCCCATCCAGGGGAGAACGTCTCGGGCGCTGGGCAGATAGACCCAGGACAGGGCGCCAATCCATCACTGGGCACACACTCACTCACACAGACACACTCTATATGGGGCAATTTTGAGAATTCAATTGACTTGATCCATGTTTTTGGACTGTGGGAGGAAACCGGAGAACCCGGAGGAAACCCACGCAGACACGGGGAGAACATGGAAACTCCACCCAGATGGGGATTCAAACCGGGAATCCCTAGCGCTGAGAGGCGAACGTGCTAACCACTAAGCCCCCGTGCCGCCAGAAAGATATCAAAATGCAAACAAATTAAAATATACTTGGAAAAACGGCAATGCAATACTAAATTTGTATTTAAATATCAAGGACATGCATGCAAGTGTCATTCTAAAATGAATCTAAGAAATGTATTTACATTTGCAGTTTGGTTAACTTCTTTACTCTGTTGCCATCAGGACGGCGTTTTCGTGTCCTGAAGGCAAACACAGAGAGGATGAGGAGGAGCTTCTTCCCAACGGCGATTCGGACCCTGAACCAAGACTGAAAGGACAATAACTTGAACCTGTAACACTGCACTGCAATATTTGCACAAAAAGCACAACCCACTTTATAATTCCATTGCACACTGTAAATACAGAGTTAAATTTTATTTTATCTTATTTTTAAGTTCTTACTCTATCCTATTTTTCTTATTCTTATCCTTTCAAGCAAATTTTATTTTCTGTGGAGATGTCAAAAAAGAATTTCACTGCTGGCTGTACCATGTATAACCACGTATTTGATCAATAAACCTGATTCTTATTCTGATTCTATTCTTTTAGAGAGTTTAATAAAAATGTAGTTTGCAGTTTGAATTGCCATGTTTCATGTGATCATACATTTTGCTAAAATTCTAATTAAAAAGGTTATTTAACTAATAAGATTTTCCACTTAACTGGGTTTTCAATATAATGAACCAGACTAGACACAGCTACTCAGCTACTCCAATATTATCAGTTCTACTAAGCCCAGTCTGCATGAAAATGTTTGTGGCAATGAAAGGTACTTCAGGTTCAGGTCAGGTTCTACAGCTACTCTTTCCCAATCAATCATGATGGGATTAAAGTGGATAGCCATGTTTAAAACATGGTGGCTTAATGGCTTGCTGATGTAATTTGTCAAGTAACAGCTGGATATATAATGACTTTACATTGTTTGATCAGTGTGAAAAGAACTGACATTCTAGTAATCATGCAAACTGATAATATAAATTATTTTTGATTGTTGTGTATTTGGCAAGACCATTGTTAATTCACATGTAACACAATAATAAATACACCCTTTCCACATTTTGACTTCTTTATAATTTCTGTTACAATGCTGTTTTAATGTTAAATTCAATTAAGTGTAAAATTGCACTGCTAATTAAATTCTGGATAACCCTAATTCATGAAGGTTCCTATTAGTTTTAACCTTTAAATTTACAGCTGACCACAGACTGAAGATAAAGCGACTTGATGTTACAAACAGATCTGACCTTTCACCTTATTTTTGCTTAGTAGTTGATAAAGGTAATAAATAGGGTTCTTGATTCGATAAAGCAAATAATCACTAAAATATCTTTAGAGTAGTGTTTGCCAAACATTACCCATATTATTTTTATGTTTATTATACAAGTTGGGGTTGAGTAGACAACTGTGTGGCTTGAAACACTGCACAAGTAAAACATGTACATAAATGCTGTTGCAGTGGTTTGACCTGTAGCGACACATTACCCCTTATTGCTGTTTATCCTACACAGATAAAGACAAACCGAATAAAAAACTCCAGCCAACTACAACAGAAAGAACTTTATAAATGAGTTTACAGGAACTTTGCCCAGGGCCTTTTTTGTCTCATTTTAATGTGTGAGCAGTAGAACAGTGGGCAGTGCCTCCAGGGATGTAGGAATACAAAAGGTCCTTTGGAATTTATTAACCATGTTATTAGTTGCCCAAATTCAGAAAACAACTGGCACTATTTGACTTACACTTTATATTACCATTATTGTAAAGAAGAAACTAACACCAATATGTTGATGAGTTTTATTGTAAATACAGACCTGAGGGTGTGTCAAGAGTGTGCACGCACACACACGCACGCACACGGACACTTCACTTTCTTAGTCCAGACAGATCAGTTTGCGTTTGATATGAGAAAGAGTGAGCGAGAGAGAAGGCTGGAGAGATAAAGTAAGAAATGTTTTGGGGATTTCCTGATCATGCTAAAAATAATTCCATGAAGCACAACAAAAAAAAAATCTGAATGCACTGCCCTTTCTTAAAACTAAAATACATCCAGTCTGAATCAGGTCTGCATCTAAATCCTACTGTGGTATTGAAACCATATTCTGTATAAGAAAAATCATCTGAAATAAAACAAACTCCATATAATTCTTAACATTTCTCAGTTTGAATGATTAAATAAACAAATCCCTTCATTGTTCAATACTGATTCTCCATTAAGCTGCTTTTGAGTGGAACTGGAGGGAAAACTGTGAGAATGTTATAATCATGCTACACATCAATACTGTCTTCTGTACTGTGGGTAAAGCTCATGATCACCCCAGCGCAAAGATCAGCAGCCGACTGAGTTTAATCCGGAAGAGCTTGACTCGTCAAACAGCCGAAATCACACCTTGAACATATCCGGCCCTTTTGTGAAACTGCAGATTTCCCAAGGTGCTTCGTGACATGTCCAGATCATGACATGAATAAGATTGAGAACTGTACTTTTCAAAAATACTAAACATACAGAATAGGGATACTGAAAAAGCAAACCCATGATAAGTGTCATCTTGAATAGAAAGCCTGAATACAAGAAAAAAAGATATTTTAAAAAGGATCCAAAAATGTGAAGCGATAGAGGAGCATAAAAAACACAACCTGTAAATGAAACAGGATGGTAGGATGGAAACAATATGGCAGGGTAAAAAAAACAACAAGGAAGGCAAGGATTAAATATAATGAATAAAGAGAATAATGAAAATAAGTTAATCAGAGCAAAATGAGAAAGACAAGGCTCCGGAGAAGACTAAAAATGAGGAGAAACAGGAGGATTGAAAAAGAAAATTATTCAATTTAAGAAAGGAAATGCTGTTGAAAAGATGAGAATTAGAATGTGCAGGAATGCTCCGACCGTTCACTCTGTACTTAGAGCAGGTAACAGGAAGAGGAATTAAAATCCCACAAAAGCACGAAGACCCCCCCCTTCCCCATGTTTATGTCCTTTTTCTCTCCTCGCTTTCTCTCTCACTTTCTCCAGTCAGATAGATAGAGTTTTTGTGACATCAGTCACCTGACTGAGAGACGAACAGTTCCAGCAGAATATAATAGAGAATGTTAAAATCCAGATGAATCACCAGAGTCGATGCTGATGTAGATTACGACTGAGAACAGAGCGCACATCTGAAGTAAACCTACACAGAGAGATAAAAAACAGAACAGAATAAAAGGGATTTATACACAGGCTTTTTTTTTATAGTAAATACAAAACGGGAAATAGGAATATTTGCAATAGAGAAATGCAATAGGAAATGAGAAAAATTAGACAGTTTTGAACTTCTGAGGTCATTATTTCAGCATGAAAAGAAATTCTTGTTGAGGTCATCTTCAGGTTTTTGTCAACTTTTGCTTTGGCTACCAATCATCAATCAGTCATTATATGCTTTATGGTTAGAGGGGACATACAGGGCCCATAAAATGCTGTAATGTTGTCCTCAAAGAACACTGCAGTGAATCACACTTGGAACTGCCATTTGTAAAGAACAAAAATTCTGCAACAAGGTAAAAAAATCTGAAAACTAGAACTTCATGATTGCCATTACTAATTTTGCATTATAAACACCTTCCAGATTTTGTTTTTTTACCTTATCCAGCATTATTGTTCCTTCCAATTCTAAGTTTACTTGCTGAAAATGTTTAATTCTTTCAGCTGTTACTGATACTAGAGGGCTACGATTAGTGAAATTTCAAGCTTGTGGTGCAAAGATGTAAAAAAGGCTTAAGGAAAACACTTGTGAAAGAAGGCAAGAACTGCAGAATGAGATACGGTACCTCAGTGCATCCAGCATGGGCAGCAGGTTGAGCAGTGCTGTGTCACTTGGATCACTAAACCACGACTTAATAGGTATTGCATTATCTAAAGAGAAGATACAGAGTGCCATGAAGACAAGATTCAAAGAAATATCAAACTATAAACAAATGTAAAAAAGTGGTGCAAGCTAAATAATGTTAAAATGATCCACTACATTATTCAATCCTGATAAATTCCTGCAGATGAAACACATGAAACAGTGCAGATGAGTCATTAATCTAAAGCATGTGAGTTTAGAAACTGATGTAGAAGGTCTGGCTCATTGAAGTTAAAGAACGCCATGACGAACTGAAATGAACCTTACACCATAGTAGCTGTAGCAAAGTTGTAAGCTTGAAATGTATCATTAAAGTTATACTTTAATATTCTTTGATATATGCTCATATAGCCGGCAGGCAGATTAATAATACTTAGTTTATAAATTTCCCCATGGTAGGACCAATAAATGCATATCATATCTCATCAGCTAGGAACTGAGTGCCTTCATTTCAGCTTGAGTAAAAAATTATGTTATCCTTGATGCCATAATGATGTTTTGTCTTTTGCGTTCCCAATCTATGCATTTAGCTAGTATATATATTACAGTTATAAGGGTTATTAAAGCAGCAAAAATAGAGAATGTGACTTTGACGCAATTATTGATCAATCTTTGACTTTAGTAGATACAAATGTAGATCACTCAAAAGCCATTTAATCCCTTGGCCTTCTCTGGAGACTTCAAGTACTTTTTTGTAGTGATACCTGGACATGCGGTTATAAATAGCACTTTTGGAGGAATTATCATGATATTGAACAATTTTCTCAGGACATGTAGAGGCCCACTGTATAATTTTATAAAATCCAAGCACTCTGTAGACAATAATCTCCACAAAATATTATGTTAATATTTAATATAATTATTTCCTTCAAGTAATAATTAGAGATGTGACAGGTTCTACATTTATGTAGATATCAAAAATATGTTGGTAGCCAAAGAGGTTCACACCATTAGAGACCATTAGGTTTTGGTAATATACTGTAAATGTGGAGATCTTGAAGCTACTAAATGTTAAAAGGTTTTTTAATCTAGCACAAAACATTACTAAACATTTCTTGCAATTCACCCTGTAATCATAAAGTAGGTAAGTGGGTAATAATTATATTTCCCCATCCGACTCCTGAATTTGTTTTTCTCAAAAGAAAATTTGCACAAGAAAACCTGATTTTATGATCCAAGAGCTCATCTTTAAAGGTTATTAAAAAAGTTTATAAATAAGTTAAATAAAGTTACTTTATCAAATAATTTAACACTGTACTTTTCAATAATTTAACACTACCTTTAACTGTAAACCAGACATGATTCAGAAAGCAAGTGATTTAGCAAACATACAACTGATGTGATCATTTTTTTTTCGTCTAGCGGCTGATTCCCCACACTCAGATTTTTTGTTTTTGTGGTGGAAACGGGCTTCTATATGCGTGCATGCATATGTGTAGACATAATTACCTGGATGACTGCGGTATGCTCCTGGTGAATTATCCAGAATAACTATACTGGAGAGATCATTGTGCACTACAGACAGATCCTTAATGTAACTACCCAGATCCAGTGTACAGTGCTGTTACAGAAAAGAAAGAACTTCAATGTAACAGAATTGTGTTAAAGGTCAGAGTTTGGACTTTGTAAAAATCCCCAGATGACAGCTAAAAATCATTGCTCAATAATAACTACAAGCAATCCTGAAACAGCTTACTCAATAACTTCTCCCTATTCAATTATTTTAAATAAGTGTTTAATGAAATCTTTTTAACTTAATTAGCAAAACAATAGAATTAGTGTAATACTTTACTATCTTAGGGAGTACGTTATATAAAGGACTAATTAATTTAAAAGACATACCTGTCTGTAATATCTGCGTTTAAGAATTCCTCTGTTGTTGTCGAGTTTATCTGCTACAGCTGAGCCATAAATCTCCATACTGGCTGTAAAGACCACCAACTCATACCACTGACTCACCTGTAATAAAAAAAAATAAAATTATATATATATATATATATATATATATATATATATAAAATGTAAACAGTCATACTTTTTTTTTGGCTAAAAATGTGTTGATGTTAGACTCACCACTTCTAAAAAAAAGTCCACGTGTGGCCTTTTATGGACAAAAAACCTCACTGGGTGTTTATCTATTACCACCTACACACAAAACATTTCTTATAAATACAGTCACACAGTTCAAAGAATAATTTTACACAGAACTTTCACTGTATAAGAATATAAGAACACTTATTACACCATTAATGGTACAGCACTAAGGAAAGGGGGGGAGGAGCAAACATTACTGTAATATCCCATATGTAAACAATAAATATGAACATACAACGCTTTATTATATACAAATTAATTATATTATTAACACAGCATATGTTCTATATATAAAAAACATTGCATTACACTGATACTGAATGCTCAGTGACCAGGTAACATTTAGCTGTAAGGCATGACCATGTGTTGTGTGTTAAAGACTGAGGTTGTATACTTTTAGGATGAAGTCTGGTGGCGTTCCAGGTCGGACCGTAGGTCTCAAAACTCCATCATGGTGAGAATGGATAAGAGTCTCATCTAGGTCCAGAACCAGTACCTTCCTCTTTACTGCATCTATACACACACACACACACACACACACACACACACACAGTGAGAGAGAGATTAGTAACCCGAGTAACAGAAACGGTGACTGATATGTTATAGTGCAGGTGGAACAGCCTCCTTGATCAATAGAGGAAACTTACTGAGTCTTTTTCTGGATGCAGGAGACAGAGGTAAAGTGTCATAACGCACTGTCTGGTATTGAATTATCTGGAGAGGGAAAGAGTGGGGAAAAAAACATAGCAAGATAAAAAACACACTCTAAAAATATTACTGTGCCATCCCAAACATCCCAAGAGAACTACTTTTACTCTTCACAGTGATCATTCAAGAAAGACATAAAGAAGGCCCCATTTTAAGCTGCCTTGCCTGTTTATTACAAATAACCAAACAAAGGTGGTCTCTATAGTAGCTGTGCACAAATAGACAACACAACAGCACTTTGGACCAGGGGTGCAAAAAAACATGAAAAATCAAAAGTGTGGCATAACAGATGCACATCATTCCCAGCTGTGAAAAGTGGAAACTTTATGTACAATTTTTTTTTTAATACATCACTCTAGACTTTGTAATGTACACCATCCTGTTTCAGTACTTCAAGAACTGATTACATTTATTTTATTTAGGAAGTCAAATACATTTAGCATTTCTATTAAATATATAACTATTTTTATTTTTTTTTACCAAAGGTGGACATGTCTTTTATACAGCAGCATAACTGGAATTTTGTTTTAATTGTGCTTTTACACGTGTTGTGTATTTTTTAAATTAATTTATTTATACACCTGAATGGGTGTAACATAATTGTATTTACACTGGATTAAAAGCAAGCTTATATTTACACTCATACAGAAGTATGCGTTATGTTTATATATTCATGGCTAAGTTGTGAATTTGAATATGGCATGCATACTAAAGCTTAATGTTAGACTTAATGTTAGAGGGGATAAGCAGAAAGGACACACACCAGGGCACAGGGTGTTATTAATACCCCTTACACTACAGCTGCTGAAGCTATCAGGTATCTTAAAGGAGACTCTAATCTGGTTTCCATCAAGCATTAAAATAGACCTTACTTTAAAATTTTGCTCATTATGTATGTCATGCTCGTCCTCCACAACTCTGTTGAAAATATTACAAACTGGCAGGAGCATTCAGAATCAATTTACAAAGAAAAATTGACATTTGGTTATACAATATTTATTCACAAGTGTAACCGTTTTAAGATACACATGCACAAGCAAATGTTTTGGTGACTCTTGGCAAAATTAATATTTCATTAAGTAAAAATGGAACAAGCCAATAAGTTTTATGCATTATTGATTCAGTGAAATTAAGGTATTGGAAAAATAACATATGCACAAATGTAATGACCTATTTAACACTATTTTTTTTCAATAAGCTAAATTTAGTGCTGTGTTGTATCCCTTTACCTGTCACCAGTACATGTGTCTAATTCTTATAAATTTTACATTATTTACTGAAATTTAATTACATCAGTGCATCATCTTAAACTAAAAAGCATATACACATGCATTCATTACAATAATCTGATATGTTACCATTTTCTTGTGTGCATTTTTTATATTGCTGCAATTAAGTTTCACCATAGTTGTCAGTCAGTAGTGATATACCTGCTCTAAAGTAAAGGTACCTTACAACAATATAAATATTAACTATATCATACACTTAATACATTCACACTCCCCTAAAGAAGGTCACTGTCAGTATTTGTATAATTGATTATAATTTAAAGCAATGTGTAATCTTTAAATTACCTAAATTATTGCACAGTATAACAGTGTGTAGCTCAGTGGGTAAATCTATCAGCTCACAGAAAGACAGTCCTGAGGTTGTTTAGCTACCCAACCAGAGTAAACTGGTGCTTTATGTTTGAAGTTTGCATGTTCCTGCAAGTGCCAATAGCATACTGAAAGGTAAACTACAGATACCCTACAACGGACTTGTAACCAATCCATGGTGTCAAAAGATTGGCTGGATTTTATAAAGCTTAAAGCTACAGACTTTTGATTTTGAAAACTTACATATGAAAAAGCTAACAAGGTTTAAGGTTCAGGCAATCTAGAAAACAGCTCACAGTTAAAATGGCTAAACACATAGATCAACAGCAAATACTGTTGTACATTACTGTGTCTATACCTGAGAAATGCAACACATTTCTAAAAACATACAAGTCCCCACACTGAATTCGGACACTTTTCATGTTAAAGAAAATGTAAAAAGTATTAAGCATTGAAAAAAAATAATGACATCAAGCGTGCACATAACAAAATTATTTGAAATCCTAAATTATTCGAATCCCCATCTGGGTGGAGTTTCCATGTTCTCCCCGTGTCTGCGTGGGTTTCCTCCGGGTTCTCCGGTTTCCTCCCACAGTCCAAAAACATGGATCAAGTTAATTGAATTCTCAAAATTGCCCCATATTGAGTGTGTCTGTGTGAGTGAGTGTGTGCCAAGCGATGGATTGGCGCCCTGTCCTGGGTCTATCTGCCCAGCGCCCGAGACGTTCTCCCCTGGATGGGCATGGGGAACCCCACCGCGACCCTAATAGCGAAGAAGCGGGAGATAATGAATGAATGAATCTTAAATTAAGAGCAACTAAATGTATGCTCAAACGATGTACTGGGAAACAAATCTCCTCCCCCGGGCAAGTTCGTTTGACTAGTATAATTGCTTCAGGCCTATATGCCTGGTCCCTTTAAAGATGTAAACCATTGCACGGTTTAGTTAAACATGACCATGGCACACATCCAGAGAGATCATTAACAAAGCTTGTTCATAATACAAAAATCTTTCTTACAATGAACAACACCCTCTACAAAACCCAAAAAATACACTTTTCAAAGTAATCAGAGAATATCTTATTTAATAAAGCTCTTGTTTTTCTTTATTAGTGAACACAAATTGTACTTGGCAAGTAAAGCAGCAGATTACTCCCTCAATGCAACATCACAATCAATAAATCTATTGATAATATAAATGAACTGAACAGAGTACGATTGTGAACCACTGCTCAAGAGCATGTTTCTTAAACACAGAAAGCACAGTCATGTTGACATAGGCATGGCTTAACCCAGGACATGCACAATGTGATCACAGGCATGTGCAGAAACAGGACAAAGAAATTGTGCCTAGTACAAGTACAGTAAAAATGCCACTGATGGTGGGAAAAAAAAGGTGAAATCTCCAAATTAAAAAAGAATAATATACTATAAGACAAGATGGAAAATGTGTTTGTATGATTTACAGTGTGACATTACATTAAGGAATTGCCCATTTTCTGCTTTAGGTTATGTACATTTGTACAACTAAAGGAAAAGATAAAGTTTAATTTAGTCAGTCAAATATGCTCATACGACTTTGAAGGATTTTAAACAATGCATTTGGAGTATAAGTCAATTTGAGAGAGGGTATAACCTTAATACAGAGAGGAAGATGAGGAAAAACTGGGTGGCACATAAAAAGATGAATGATGAAGAAAAGATGAACACAAGATGCCCCCATAAACTTGATAATTCAAGTTTCAACTTCAGTGGCTGCGTGTCATTTTAAAGGATATTATAGGCAAAAATGGCATGGTGGGAAAAACAGTAAAGATGAGCCATTTTTTAAAAAAGTCATTGTAATTTAGACACCTAATGTGTGTCAATATAAACCTGCAAAAGGGACACTGTGATGTAACACCCCACCCCCCATTCTGACTTTTTATTGTCTGTTTTAATTTGATTACAGATCTAATTCTGCTCTACGTTAGTGGAGACAAAAGCTGGTTAGCAAAACAGAAGCAAGCTTTCATATATAATATTAATAAAATATAAGATTTTGCATTGCTGACACTGATGTACACTCGTATCACTTTATTAGATTCTCCAGCTTCCAGTATATATATATATATATATATATATATATATATATATATATATATATATATATATATATATATATATATATATACATATATATACACACACATACATACACACACACATACCTCTAATGGAAGACTGTAATGTCATCAATGTGTGTCTCTACATTCATTGTTATTCCCATTTACGCTGTTCTTTAACTGTTAGGAGTTAGGAACCCTGGAAAGACGGGTATTATTTGGGCGAACGATGAGGTGTTGATACAAGAGAATCAAACAACTGTCCTCCTAAAGCTTTAAAGATTGACACCATATTAAATACATGGAGCTCATTGCCTAACACTGTTGATGTAAGGTAATGGAAATAACTCATTTTTGTACATAGATTGTGTTAGTTCCCAATTCTTGTGTGAATCTACTAACGCTTCAACAGTGTTTACAGCATATAGCCTATAGTATGGTAGTGGTTGAACACTTCTGGTTTGTAACTTACTTTTAGTCCAGCGTTATCAATAGGGGATTAAAGAAAATTTAGGCAGCACTGATGTGTCTGATGCATGCATACCAGTGCACCACACTAACATACCACCATCACTAACACAACCACATCAATCTCACTGTAGTGCTTAAAAGCATCCATCAGTCAAAATATAACTGCACTGTGGCTGGCATGAGCATTAGATTAAAAAAACGGAATAAAGAAAATAAACAAAGGTCTGCAATCATAGTAAAATGAATACATCTACATGGCACATGGAGCTGATAAAATGGACAGTAATCGAAGAGACCCAGCGGTATACCAAACAAAGTGGTAGATGGCATACCAAAGTGTAGATGGCAAGACTATGCATGTGTGAAGCAAATACACAGAGAGGAATATATGATTCTAGTTTTGCTTGCTGTTAATTGTGTACAAAAAAAAAAAAACACTTCACATCAACAGTACAGAGATGTGACTGACCGTGCGCAGATGCTTCCTGAGGATGTACAGGATGAAGCCCCAGATCCTGGACGCTACTCCAAGAAAAGTGCGCAGTCCGAGTAAACACTGCCGAGTTTTCAGCATGCTGCACCATAGGTTGCTCCAATACAACTTATACTAGCACTGATATAAGTACCGATTTCAGTACCGATACCGATATCACTTCTTCAGTATAGCTACAGTTGTAGTTTACAAAGAAACTTGAAATTTGTACAAATGTTTCAAATAGAAGTACTATCAGTGTTTAGTATGGCCACAGCTGTATATTACACCACAATATATGGCTAATATAATTTGTACAAAAGCTTTTAATAGAAGTACTAATGCGGTTAATATTAGCACTTTGAACTGAGTGCTAAAACAGCTCCTCAACTCTGCCTTAGTCTAAATAGTTAATACATCGATTCGATCTGTCTTATAATATTTAAATAGAAGCTTCAAAATGTGCATTAAAACCTGACTGTAATGTCACTCGAGCTGACGGTCTGCAGCTGAAGTGCCACAGAACAGTGTAAAAGCTCTCCTCCGTTAGCTTAGCATGCTAGGCTACACTGACATGTTTTCCCATTCGCCAGTTAGCAAACTTCAGCTAAGCTAACAAGCCCTTGGGCAGTTCGTTAGAAGACACGGGTTAAAAGGTGCTCCTGTGGGCCACGTTATGTAAGTGGATGGATCCCGGCGTTAATCCGACACGTTCACAAAAGCAATCTAACTGCGGTATCGGTCCATCCAGGCTCCATTAAAATCCCCTCACAGACAAACATCCAACAGACAACTGTGAGCCGCCATCCTTGCTCTTTCCACGTCACTTCCGGGCTTTGCCGGAGTCCGATCGCCGCCGTTTAGTGAGCGCAGATTAGAAATGGCTTAATGCTTTAAACATTCTGCTGAACGCATGTGAGGATGATGCAGTAACACCAACCACCATCTCCACATAAACTTATCATTTTGCCTTGTGTTTGGAAGATGAATGAAAATGTAATGCTGATTTGTGCGGCCAGGCACTGATGGGGAGCACACTTCGTGGGCTTTAGACAACTAGTGTTCAATTAGAGAGTGACTTCAGCAGGTTCTAATTTAGATTTCGTCTACATTCTTTTTAAACAAATAAACTACTTTTTATGATGGCACGGTGGCTTAGTGGTTAGCACGTTCGCCTCTCAGCGCTAGGGATTCCCGGTTTGAATCCCCATCTGGGTGGAGTTTCCATGTTCTCCCCGTGTCTGCGTGGGTTTTCTCCGGGTTCTTCCCACAGTCCAAAAACATGGATCAAGTTAATTGATTTCTCAAAATTGCCCCATTTAGAGTGTGTCTGTGTGAGTGAGTGTGTGCCCAGCGATAGATTGGCGCCCTGTCCTGGGTCTATCTGCCCAGCGCCCGAGACGTTCTCCCCTGGATGGGCATGGGGAACCCCACCGCGACCCTAATAGAGGATAAAGCGGGAGATAATGAATGAATGAACGAACGGTGGCTTAGTGGTTAGCACATTCGCCTCTCAGCGCTAGGGATCCCCGGTTCGAATCCCCATCTAGGTGGAGTTTCCATGTTCTCCACGTGTCCGTGTGGGTTTCCTCCGGGTTCTCCGGTTTCCTCCCGCAGTCCAAAAACATGGATCAAGTCAATTAAATTGCCCCATATAGAGTGTGTCTGTGTGAGTGTGTGCCCAGCGATGGATTGGCGCCCTGTCCTGGGTGTATCTGCCCAGCGCCCGAAACGTTCTCCCCTGGATGAACCCCACCGCGACCCTAATAGAGGATAAAGCGGGAGATAATGAATGAATGAACTACTTTTTAGACACGTCTTTATAATGAGCAAAACTGTTATGTTCCAATAAAACGGTCAGGAGTCGGCGGTTGCGTTCCAAAATAATTTATTGTGTTTACTGAATAGACAAACAAATGTACAGGAAAAATCATCAATGGCGAGCAGCCACGATTGTTGAGAGAGCTCTTAATTCTCAAAAATCTGGTCCTGATTTCTGCCCCCTTCGGTGGTATGAATTAATGACATGTCCCTGTTGACTATCCAATTATTAAAATCTTCCCGCTCACCCTGCAAGTGGACATTCCTACTCTTGCCCATGCTCATTCAGTAAATAGTCATTTTCTCTGTTCCCTGAACTATTCACTCATCATGAGTTTTACTTTACCATATTCCTTTCTGCTTGATTACTTAAAAGTATTATAATAACCTTACAAAACATTTTTGTTAAAAGACAGATCTGATCTGCAGATGAGTCAGCACACATTTAGTGAATACAGGTCTGTCACATTCACATCAAATCTAACAATAATTATCAGAAGCTCCCGGCTCCAAGCTTCAAAATACCTGAGTCACAATTGCCCAGAGACAGACAGGGTCTCCGACCTCAAACACAGAGAAAAAAAATGTCATGTTGAAGTAAAGGTTTATGATAACGGTGTAATGTTAAAGTGATAAAGTCTGCCTCTCACATTTAAAATTAGGGAACAGTAGATTCAGTCTCTGTATGTGAAAAAACTGGCAATATTGGCAGTGTATCAAATGCTTATCCCCCCCCCCCCATCATATACACATTCACTTAATGCATGCATGCACACATTTTAATGTTTAACCTTTTCAGTACAGCTTTAAAAATGTAAAAATCCACTTTTTAAATGTGTCCAGATGCTTTTTTGCAGATCTGTTTGCAGATGCAGTTAACCTTATAACCAGTACAGTCCTGTTCAGTAGGACCAACAACAACAACTCACATTACCTGTGAGTGTGTATGTATAATACATATTCATTCATTATCTTCCACTTTATCCTCTATTAGGGTCGCGGTGGGGTTCCCCATGCCCATCCAGGGGAGAACGTCTCGGGCGCTTGGCAGATACACCCAGGACCGGGCGCCAATCTATCCCTGGGCACACACTCACACAGACACACTCTATATGGGGCAATTTAATTGACTTGATCCATGTTTTTGGACTGTGGGAGGAAACCGGAGAACCCGGAGGAAACCCACGCGGACACAGGGAGAACATGGAAACTCCACCAAGATGGGGATTCGAACCGGGGATCCCTAGTGCTGAGAGGCGAACGTGCTAACCACTAAGCCACCGTGCCGCCCTGTATAATATATATATATATATATATATAAAATACATACATATACACATATATACACACACACACACAATAGTAATCTCTTTGGCAATACAGCCAACTATGTGAAAATTTGTAGCTGCAGTTTTTTTTCCCCCAGTGATGCCTTTTTCTGTTTAAGAACTGATCTTTCTGATTATTTGTGCAATAATGTCCCATTGCTGCAGTAACTAGGTGAATTTCTCTGTTGTTGGACTAAGAAAGGTATATTTATGAATATTAACTTCACTCCCTAAAATATTCTAAATCTAAATATTAAAATTTCTTAACTTGACCTTAATGATTAAGACAATTTACAGTTGTGGGTATAATGTAGAACTTTAGAACTGTATTGCGATAGTTTATTTATTGCAACTAAAATATCTTCTTATACATATTATACAATGAAGTTAAACAAATAGAATGTTAAAAAAAACACTTCTGTAATGCTGTTTTATATTTAAACAGCTCAATTTGAATAAGCAACTAATAAAACCACTCTGTACAAAAGCTATATGCTTTATTTAGGACAGTGTGTGGGTGTGTTTAACGCAGGATGATTGGACCCACTGTGAGTACAGCAGAACGCTCATCTTCTGTGCACCAGAACAAAGGGACATAAGAGTTCATTACAATGATTTCCACATGATCACTTAAAATAACACAATAACATAGGCATATATTTGATATTAAACTAAAAGTTGTTACCAAAACTGTCCAAACTCTTGGGCACTCGCTTGGTCCTTGGTCTCTGGTTGGTTAGCGCACATCTCTCGTCACAACACTCGCATACCTCATGTTTTCCGTCAGCACTCTGCCAGCTACATACACACCCACAAATAGAAACAGTTCACAGCCATATGGAAAACCTGCTCAATCTTTCAAGTGCCTTTCTACAGGAAACCAGCTCTTTTCATACATATGAAATGCAGTTCCTCATTTTAAACACTAGGTTGCGTACTTAGTGTTGTAAAGCAACCAATGATGAATACATTTCACCCCACAGAAAAAAATAGATTATAGGATTTGTACTAATTTAAGGAATTTAACTCAAAATCAGAACCATCAGAGAGCTAGAAAACAGTAGTTGTATTAGATTATATCATAGTTGTAGTGTATTTAACCACACTTAACTAATGTTCTCACAGTAAAAGAAAAAAAAAAGTGTAATTAATTTGATTATACTTTTAATACACTTTACTTAACATTCTCTAAAGGAGTCCATTCAAATTATAATTTGTGTCAATGTTTTTGCATTTTGTCAGATGCTTATTTTAAGCAGGGACAGAAAATGGTGATATTACATTGGGAAGACACGTGGACCGGTCACTGGGCAAATACACAAAATCACATTCATGAATTTCCATTTGTCTGTGTATTTTGGTATTATTTCACATACATGTATTTAGTATGTGTTTAGGAGTATTCAGTGTAGATGACGTGCAAACTGAATATATACATGTAAACATACCATGGATTTGAAAGCTTACACTAGTATTTTGGAGAGACATATGCCATGACATGACTATTGAAAATGGATTGCACACTATGGTGAGGAGAAACAGATATTGATAAGCAGTGTACCTGTTGTATACAGCAAGAAGAGGTGAAAAAGCAGCTAACAAGGTGTATAATACCTGTTCCCTGAGAAGCTACAGGCTTTGTTGAGTGAGTTTTCCTCCTGCACTGCATCACGTGCCTTGAGCCAGCATGTGATGTAAATCTGAAGTTAAAAACAATAATAAAATAAAAAATTTAAATAAATCTTCAATGCATCTGTACTAGACTGAGACTGCGGAACAAGGTGAAGGATAACAAGGTATTTACAACTTGCGAGCTATTTTATGAAATTAATTAAATAGATTAAATCGCCTTACTGTGGTAGCTGGGCTGTAAGCGGGTTTGAATGAGCGTGGCAGGTCCAGCTGCAAATGCAGCACATGATCCTCTTTCCGGGGCAGGAAGGATACACCAGTGCGAGAAGACCCATGAGTGGCAGGACATCTGCAGTATAATGATCAAAACAAAGAGCACACACTTCAAAAGATAAATAAGAAACAGGGTACATGCTTTGCCCATTTTTAAATCTTTGCTAAAATCTGTGCCACTATAAGTCCATGACTTTACCCATGATTATGTATGATGTCATAGTGGGGTGAGGCCAAAGCATCTGGCTCAAGTGTTGCCACACAGCTGTCCAGGAAGAGTTTGAACTTTGAGTCACCAGCACTGAGGACAGATGCTGCCATATTGATTACATCACCAGATTGGATCAAAGATGAGGGAATCCCAGATGACCAGTCATCTAATCAAGGATACAATGAAGATAAAATGTTCTGCACTGCCTTAAAGCATGAATACTCAAGCAGGTTGTGGGTAGGTGGATGGTACTTACCGTTACTCAGCTGGAAATTAAATACTGGTGCTGCTGAAGTTGGTTTGACGGCCATTTTGCGAAAAAGTGGCTGATTTTTTGAACTCACTAAATTAATCCTGTTAAAAAACATCCACAACAACGCAGAAAGACATTTGTGCACCTTCCCAAACCCAAAACAGTAATAATTTTAATTTCAAGCTTTGGTTTGAAATGGTTCCCAAAAAAAAAAAAAATCAACAAATCACCATTTGCTTATTACTGCAGTTAAACTACTGGGATTTTTAAATTATAAAATAAATGAAAACATGAATTAAAAATTTAAGCTTTAAAAAAAGACTTGTACTTTGAGAGTAATTCTGTTCGGCGCTACATCTAAATTATGTTAAGGGCAAACGAGCAAAGACAATTCAGAACCTGTGGTAGCGGCACTCTACTGGAATGGCTGCATTTTCTGTTCGAATAATTCCAAAGTGGTTGGGGGTTGGATTGTGGAACAGTGTGTTGGAGTAAATCAGACTTTGCTCTTCCACCTGCAATATGAGGAAAGAGACTTAGAAGTTTATTTCTCACATATAATATATGAACAATTAAAATATACACATTTTGTAAACAAGAAACAAATCACTATTTGCATCATGCAGGAACATGACTGTTTTATTTATTATACATAATAAAATATACATAATAAAAAAAAGAGTGTAATTTTCACACAGTTCTAAAAGCAAAAGCAAACAGGGAGCCATCTATCGCTGGGCACATACTCACACTCTACATGTGGTAATTTGAATAATTCAATTGACCTTAATCCATGTTTTTGGACCCACGCAGACACCGGAAGGGAGAACATGGAAACTCCACCCAGTTTGGGATTCGAACCAGGAATCCCCAGCACTAAGACGTGCTAACCACTAACGTGCCGCAATTATAAGCATCATTATAATAAATATATCATGCTACCCAACGTTCGACATTCATTAACACTTTAAATGATTTATAAAAATTCTAACAGGGCGGCAATGTGGCTTAGTGGTTAGCACGTTTGCCTCTCAGCGCTAGGGATTCCCGGTTCGAATCCCAATACGGGTGGAGTTTCCATGTTCTTCCCCTGTCCGCGTGGGTTTCCACCCACAGTCCAAAAACATGGATCAAGTCAATTGAGTTTTCCATATTGCCCCATATAGAGTGTGCATGAGTGGGTGAGTGTGTGCCTAGCGATGGATTGGCGCCCTGTCCTGGGTGTATCTGCCCAGCACCCGAAACGTTTTCCATATTGCCCCATATAGAGTGTGCATGAGTGGGTGAGTGTGTGCCTAGCGATGGATTGGCGCCCTGTCCTGGGTGTATCTGCCCAGCGCCCGAAACGTTCTCCCCTGGATGGGCATGGGTAACCCCACCGCGACCCTAATAGAGGATAAAGCGGGAGATAATGAATGAATGAATGAATTATTTTACATTTTGGTGTCAACTAGATTAGTGGTGGGTGTTGAACTGGAAAAACTGCTACCCATCATGGATGATGGTCACCCACTACATTACATTATCATGGACCAAAAGGAGCAATTTCAGTGGCAGATTCTTGCCACAGAGCTGCACCACGGACAGACTCGAGAGATCTTCTGTTCCAAGAGCCATTGGGCTCTTTAACTCTAATAGTGGCACTGGTAAAAGGACAAATAAGGCAAATTAATAGGGACTTTCCAGCACTCTGGTCATTTTAGATAATCTGCACTATGGGACATATACTTTTGACACTTTACATACATAAATATATACACATGCCTACTCAGTCTTGGCCATTATTTATTCATTCTTAATTGTTATATTACTTCACTGCCATCCATCCTTAATAGGCGTTTATTCTTTTTATCTTATTTGTACCACTTTAATTATGAGCTGTAATATTTGTATTGTTGTATTAGTACTGTGTTTAGTTACTGTTGCTAAAGATACTCTGGAATTAATAAAGTATTTATTTCAATTAATTAATCTAGCTATCCATGAGTCAATCTATCTTTTAAAAAACCATAACCGTCCAGCCATTATCTTCCACTTCATCTTCTACATCCAGGCCAACACTTCCAGACTGCGAAACAGTTTCTTTCCTCAGGCCATCAGACTCTTGAACAATTTGACCAAACACTAACATATCCGCTGCTAGCATGTTTACACACACCTTTATGTACATCTTGCACCTTTAGCACACTCTTTACACATTATAAAGAACTGCCACAATTATAAACTTTTAAGAATTTTTTAAATCAAGGACATTTGTTTACAATAACCAAACTCCGGGTTTACTTTCAATACCATACCTGAATGTTTGTTTATTGTACTGTGTATCGTCTTGTATTTATTGTGATCCTTGTGTTTGCACCTGTGCACTTTATGTTGGTTGTGTAGTAGCTGTTATATGTAGCACCTTGTTCCTGGGGAACGCTGTCTCGTTCCACATATACCGTGCTGTACTTTATATTGTGGAATGACAAAAAAAATACTTGAATACTAGGATCGCCGGGGGGGGGTTTGCCCCCTGGGGAGAGCATTTCGGGCACTGGGCAGATACACCCAGGACAGGGCGCCATCTATCGCTGGGCACATAATCACACTCTACATGTGGTAATTTGAATAATTCAATTGACCTTAATCCATGTTTTTGAACCCACGCAGACCCGGAAGGGAGAACATGGAAACTCCACCCAGTTCGGGAATCGAACCAGGAATCCCCAGCACTGAGACGTGCTAACCACTAACGCGCCGCAATCATAAGCATTATTATAATAAATATATCATGCTACCCAACGTTCGACATTCATTAACACTTTAAATGATTTATAAA
The DNA here is from genome assembly GCA_019802435.1 of Corydoras maculifer. NCBI lineage: Eukaryota > Metazoa > Chordata > Actinopteri > Siluriformes > Callichthyidae > Corydoras > Corydoras maculifer. The sequence continues at coordinate 393,485 of JAFMOD010000537.1, read as the reverse complement.
AATTCTAACAGGGCGGCAATGTGGCTTAGTGGTTAGCACGTTTGCCTCTCAGCGCTAGGGATTCCCGGTTCGAATCCCAATCCGGGTGGAGTTTCCATGTTCTTCCCCTGTCCGCGTGGGTTTCCTCCCACAGTCTAAAAACATGGATCAAGTCAATTGAGTTTTCCATATTGCCCCATATAGAGTGTGCATGAGTGGGTGAGTGTGTGCCCAACGATAGATTGGTGTCCTGTCCTGGGTGTATCTGCCCAGTGCCAAAAACGTTTTCCCCTGGATGGGCATGGGGAACGCCCCCACGACACTAATAGAGGATAAAGCGGGAGATAATGGATGAAATGGATGGCTACAAATTTTTATACTTAACTAAACACAGTTAGGGCAGCACAGTGGCTTAGTGGTTAGCACGTTTGCCTCTCAGCGCTAGGGATTCCCGGTTCAAATCCTCATCTGGGTGGAGTTTCCATGTTCTCCCTGTGTCTGCGTGCGTTTCCTCCGGGTTCGCCGGTTTCCTCCCACAGTTCAAAAACATGGATCAAGTCAACTGAATTCTGCAAAAAAAATGTTCCCCATATAGTGTGTGCCCAGCGATGGATTGGCGCCCTGTCCTGGATGTATCTGCCCAGCGCCCGAGACGTTCTCCCCTGGATAGGCATGGGGAACCCCACCGCGACCCTACTAGAGGATAAAGCGGAGGATAATGGATGGATGAACACAGTCAGATGTATCTGAATTACACCGACTTATTAAACGTGATCGCACCTGTATTTTCGAGCCGCACTCGTGCAGCTCCGCAGAGATCACGTGCTCGTCGGAGTCGTCGGCCACCGCTCGCGGTACAGGAGTGCATGATCCTGACGCACCACGTGGTCCGAGCCGCAGGTCCTCCGCGCGCACCCCATTAGGGTACAGATCCGCGTGCACGCGCACAACCATGGTCGTTTCTCTGCAGTGAACGCGCACACGCAAAGTCGGCACATTCCGCGCCATGTCCAACGGTCGAGTCCCGGTTTTAAACGCCGTCCCGTCAGCGTTAACGAACGAGTCCGCTTTTAGAACGCGCAGGCCGACCGCCGAACTCCTCAGCACGATTAGTGCGAGCGCCACCTGCAACGTGTACATTATAACGCTTACTTTAAACATTAACAATCTCAAGTTTTCAAATTCTCATCAATGAATCTGAGACCGCTGCAACCGGACCCGCCACATTTCAAACCTTTCCTTCAACTAATTGCTGCTCACGCCCACTGTATTTAGCCAATTAGTGCTGTCTGACGTATTTCCGCATACAGGAAGTTTAAATTGGGCGGCATGGTGGCTTAGCACGTTCGCCTCTCAGCACTAGGGATTCCCGGTTCGAATCCCCATCTGGGTGGAGTTTCCATGTTCTCCGGTTTCCTCCCACAGTCCAAAAACATGGATCAAATCAGTTGAGTTCTCCAAATTGCCCCATATAGAGTGTGTTTGTGTGAGTGTGTGCCCAGCGATAGATTGGCGCCCTGTCCTGGGTGTATCTGCCCAGCGCCCGAGACGTTCTCCCCTGGATGGGCATGGGTAACGCAACCCTAATATATAGGATAAAGCGGAAGATAATGGATGGCTGGATGGCTTAGTGGTTAACATGTTCGCCTCTCAGCACTAGGGATTCCTGGTTCGAATCCCAATCTGGGTGGAGTTTACATGTTGTCCGTGTGGGTTTCCTCCAGTTTCCTCCCACAGTCCAAAAACATGGATCAAGGTCAATTGAATTCTCCAAATTGCCCCATATTGAGTGTGTTTGTGTGAGTGAGTGTGTGCCCAGCGATTGGCATACTGCCCAGCGCCAAAAACGTTCTCCCCTGGACGGGCATGGGGAACACCACCGCGACTCTATATAGGATAAAGTGGAAGATGATGGATGTAAGTTTAAATTGCAACTAGATACTGCTAAAAGTTCAAAACCCTGTTTTATTTGATGTGTCTTAAGTATCTATAGTTACTCCTTTTTTGCAGACTCCTGTTTTTGCTTTTATTTCTTAAATTCACATGGATTTTAAAAAAAAATTTGTTGTCGTTTTTGTCGTCTTTACTTTTCCATCCGGGTGGGGGGGTAGTCTTTAGTCTTACAATAAAGTTGATAATAAGGACTAAAGTAAAGCCAAAAGAGGTAAAGGCTAGAATTAATCAGTGTTTTTTTTTGTTTTTTTTTGCAGAAGATTCATTTATTAATTTTCCAAGACACTTACAATAGAGCCAAAGCACTATGGACAGACTGACATGCACATCACAGAGCCCATGCCCTTTGGTGAAAGAAATGAAAAGGTAGGGAGAATGTTGTGCTATAAATAATGTCAAGATTAAGGAACATCATTAATAACAATCAATGCTGGACACTAATATGAGATATACTAGATGTTAAATACAAATGCAAAAACATTTAACTCCTTTTAACATTAAGATTTTAATGTTTTATAAACAGTAACATTTGTGTTTCTTAATGTTTCTATAAGATTTAGTCAATCAGACATTTTATTTGTGTTCAGCTTAACTTATGTAATTATATTAAAAAATAAATCAAAATTGTTGGCCAGTAAAATAAACGTACCGACAGTCCTTTATACAGACAGATCAGACTAAACACCTTGACCTTATCCTTGAAGTACAACTTTTGTTGGCTAAGTTCGATAATATGGTCTTATCATTTGGTTCACATTAAGGATTGCTCCAGATAAAGTGCCACTCTCATTACTTAACACACTTGAAGGTCCAGCTATAAAGATTCAGCACATTTCCTCGCAGGAACAGATTATTTATTATTATTTCCATTTCATTCCATAATTAAACTCTCGCACACTAACAACTATTCTTATCTACATGCACTATTATAATATTTTATGTTTTTTTGACAGAATGGTGTGAATTTAATAATGTTTGAATGTTTGATAGTGGGCGGCACGGTGGCTTAGTGGTTAGCATGTTCGCCTCTCAGCGCTAGGGATTCCCGGTTCGAATCCCCATCTGGGTGGAGTTTCCATGTTCTCCCCGTGTCTGCGTGGGTTTCCTCCGGGTTCTCCGGTTTCCTCCCACAGTCCAAAAACATGGATCAAGTTAATTGAATTCTCAAAAATTGCCCCGTTTAGAGTGTGTCTGTGTGAGTGAGTGTGTGCCCAGCGATGGATTGGCGCCCTGTCCCGGGTCTATCTGCCCAGCGCCCGAGACGTTCTCCCCTGGATGGGCATGGGGAACCCCACCGCGACCCTAATAGAGGATAAGCGGAAGATAATGAATGAATGTTTGATAGTGTTTATAAATTTGATATTGTGTATAAGAAAGTGAGATACTATGTAATAACAAGTTCTAGATTGTATGTAAGAAAGTATGGTGGCATATATGTACTAGTTTAATATAATATATAATAGAGTTGATGGAGATAGAGATGTGACAGTGTTTGATTGAGTGAGAGTGCATGAGTTTAATATTGTATGTGTAAAAGTACAATTTTGTGTGAAATTGTATGTTGAGTTTGATATCATGTGTGCTAGTATCTTAGTGTGTAAGAATAAATTTAATATTCAGTATGAGAGTATGTTAGTGAGTGTGTTGAACTTTAATATTACATAAGAGAGAGTATGATTGTGTGTGTAAGCGATTTTAAGTATCATAGCATGTGTGCTCGAGATTTACAGTGTGCGAAAAAGTTATAATATGTTTAAGTAAGTTTTATATTGTGTTCGACATGGTAGAATAGTATTTACCCCATCTCGGCAAGGTGTTTCCTGAGCATGTGATGAAATTTCCAGTGTAAACAGTAATTTACACGTATTTGGTTTCTTCTTTATAAAAAAAGAAACTTTTTTAACTGAGAGAAAAAAACACCAACATAGAGGTGGTGAGACATCTTGAGCTGCTTCTTGGTGGTTATAAATGGTATATGAACCTCTGCAGTATCCCGAAGAAAAAGTCTTTCAAATGTGGTAATCGAAGTTACCATGTGAATCTTTATTGGGAGCACACACACAAACACACACTTAGATTTTCACCCTTCTTTATAAGAAGATGAGTTTGATGTTTGTGAAAGGCTGATTATGTGTGTGAATTTCACACTGTGTGTGTGTGAGAGAGAGTATGATAGTGGTTGTATGAGAGTTTGTTAGTGTGTGAGAGTACATGTGTGAATCATGGCCTCATAGTATGTGTGCACAGTGGTGCAATGCAGGTCAAACTTTATGGTTTATGACCTGTCTTGATATGGGGTAGAAGTATATTATAATGAAAACACACCCTGTACAACACACACCCACACACTAATTACAGCAGAGTGAATTTCTCTTCTCATATATAGATTGTGTGTTTCGGTCTGAGGTAAAGCAGTCTGTCCTTATCAGAATGAAGGGTGTAGTGCAAGTGTGTGGCTTGTGTTTGGGCTTTTTGGGGTGTGTGTGTACTGTCATCTCACTGCAAGTGAGCTCGTGGAAAGTGTCAACTGATGATGAGAGTATTGTACTTGCTCCAGACATTTATGAGAATCTGTGGATGTCCTGTGCTGATGACACAGCTGGACATTACAACTGCTGGTACTTCCCTTCATTATTTGCTTTACCAGGTATCTCGCACACACGTGGTCATTTTACATATGCTATAAATTAGAAAGATGCATATATCAACAATACTGTATTTACAAATATTAACAAATGTTGCCTTTGCAATTACAAATGCACTACTTTTTATTTTATTCTGGATCTTTAAAAAACAATATGTGCTGGAAATTATGGAACAAGAATTAAATCATCGTTTGTTATAACACCATGTTTGTAATTAAATATTCCAGTTAACTTAAAGTAATTCCTACCTTTTTTGAACTTTACATCTCATTTTAAGTTCATTTAACTTTTTCTTTGAATGAAAAATTATAGTGTCAATATTAAGACTCCTATATTTAGTAGTTAACTATTTTGGCAAATTATTAGCACAATGTGAGACTTCATTGAGATGTCTTCCAAAACTCAGGAGGAGACACAAGATTTCTTTTGTTTTTTATCTCAACCCACACATCTGAGCAGCAGGAAAATTATGTTAAAATCCATTTGATCTTTTTATTGTCAAGGAGAATTTTTTTTCTTTCCTCTGAGTAATAACATAAATTGTGAATACAATACTGTTTAAGCTATTGATAGTTAAAAAAAAAAATTATGAAAAATATATATTGTGTAAACTGGTGATGAGCATGTATATTTGTTACCAATCATATGACATAACCAAAAACGAATGACCTACTTTTGGTGCTTGTACCATATTTAACAGTCTGTGTGTTTGTAGGTTATATCCAGGTGTGTCGTGCCCTTATGATTTCTGCCATTGTGTTGGGGGCCCTGGGTCTTATCTTCACTCTAGTGGGAATGCAATGTTCCAGAATAGGAGGAGAAAACTATCTCCTGAAAGGTCGAATTGCATTTCTTGGAGGAATCTTCTTCATCCTGCAAGGTAAAATGCCTACACTAGCCGAGATATAATGAGATCAAAAAGTTTAAATCATAACTACATTGCATATTTTAACATAATTTATAGCTTATGGATACCGTAAAGTTAAGGCACTTGTTGCAATAACTGAAAACAACTAAAACTAAACTATACATGATAAATGAGGGCTGCCCCAAGCAAGCTCTTTATTGCTCCAATGCAAATAATTTAATACCAAGCCCTAATCCAATATATTTATACTTAGATTATTTTTTCATAAACAGAATGTTTAAGAACATTCAATTTATTACAATCAATTAAACATATATTTGACAATTTGGGAAAAAAAAATCACTCCTCTTGTAGATTTGCTTTTTTTTTTTTTTTCATTTTCTTAACAAAACAACTTCTATTTATGTTTGGCTCTGAATGGTATGTATGTACTGAATGTACTATTCTGTGATTTTAAAACCTTCCAAATCTTTATATTGTTAAAACTTTTTTTAAGCACAGATTTGCATTTAGCTTTGTTACCATCTTAAAGTAATTTCTATCACCATGTAAAAGTATACTCTAGTGCACAATGCTTCAGTGCAGAATTTGCTAAGGTAAGCTGTGTGAACTCTTTTTATTTCATTTGGTGTTTATTTTTTAGATGCCTGCCAATGCAGTGTTTTTACTACAGCCTGGAAATATTAAGTCATTACAGTTGGCTGTTCGACTGTGTTTAGTTGATAATTTGTAATATATTTAAACTGCAGATATTGTAGCTGCAATTTGCCTCACATTGTGTTTGTTTCTTTTTGATGATGTGACAGCAGATGTACAACTATGACTAAGCATGTTTGTGTTTAATAATGTCAATACTGTCCTTAATTAGACAGTGATTAGACAGTAATTATATCTCTATTCTTTTAACTAAAGTTTATGAGAAATTTGTGATTAAATTACTTCCATGTGACCTTTCTAACATGACAGAGTGAATTATTATTGTTGCAGGACTTTGTATTACTGTTGCAGTGTCCTGGTATGCCTCATCCATCATACACCAGTTCTACGACCTGCTATATCCTGGAATAAAGTAAGGCCATGTGCTGCAGATACATGGTTACATATAGTCTGAAAATCATTTGCTGTTGTGTGACTTAATGTGTTTGCATGTGAAGGTATGAGATTGGGCTGGGTTTGTATATTGGCTGGAGTTCGGCAATGTTTGCTCTAACAGGTGGCTGCTGCTTACTGTGCTCCTGTGGAAACAACAGAATTCAGACAAAGCTGTGAGTTTCTTTTTTTTGTTTAACCATTTAGTTATTACTCACTTCCATGTATCAGATTATTTATCACTTGGTAGCTTCATGTTCTGGATTTTGTGTATTGGGTCTTATATAGGGTTCAGCGGCTTATTCAAGTAATGTAAGCCCTAAATTAGATTAAAATTAGTTACTAAAGTTACTAAGTTACTAAAATTAGATTAATCAATTTTATTAATTTCATGGCACATATTATATGGTTCACATTGATTCAAGTGTTAAAGGTTACTATAAAAACCACCACATGGTCTACTAATTTTACTCATCCAGTGGTGATCATGGAGTGCTATAGAGTTATATACACTGCTTTCTCACAGGTATTCTCCTTTCTGCTTCAACATCACTGTCACATAATTTTTCTTTCATTTTATTTAGCATAAATGTATGTTTAGAAATTTATCCTGTTCCAGCTCCACTTTCATGACTGCAGTGTTAGGCTCCAATTTTCACCACAAACAAAAATACATAATTTTTTTTTCTGTAGTTAATGTCTAAATATCATTTATACAGAATTTATATTGCTTTTCACAAAAACTATTTTTGCTTGAACTATTCTATTTTTCTCTCTCAGTCCTCGTGGTTCAAAAGCTTCCACCAGACACATCAGACTCTCACCATCCAGAATGACTTTGAGTCAGAGCAAACAAAGCACATATGTTTAAAACTCTGGATTTAATGTGAACAATACAAACCCCAAGTCTGTGAAGATGATTTTGCAGTTAAAGTAACTCTGATTCAGAGTCAAACGGCTACTGATTTATATCAATATTTTTGATAATGGATGATGGTTGGTACGAGGTGTGTGTTGTGATTCATTGTGTTTGGTTTCTGCTGTGAATAATGACCAAACAGCTCTACCTCGCTTTCATCTGCTTAAAGTATATTTAACATTTATTGTTTGTTCAGATGCAATTAGTTTATGCTGCTATAGTCATGTTTAAAAGAAGAATGATGAAAGACTTTTTTCGGCTTTCTGATTGTGCTGTTAAGAACATAAATAATTACAGTGCTTACCAAGGTCCTGGGCTTGGCAAATGTTTTAGAGGTACTCAATTTGGAAATATTTCTCAACAAAAGGGTTGGTATAGGGTGTATCACAAGGTATAACTGTCATAGCCCTAAAAAGCAGCAACAATTTCTTCTTGTGATTGTGATGCCTGAAGTATTTTCTTATTTAAACAATGCACAAACAATATAAAACCTGTAAGCAGAACAGCCCAAAGAATGCTTTTATACAGGTAATAAAATTTGTGTATTTGATAAGTAACGTTCCACTTGCAGGTACTCTGTTAATGATTGTTAAAGTTGGAAGTTATATTTATTTTACCTTAGGTGGTTTCTAATGGATGGTTTACTTTTGAGAAAAAATATTATATATTGTGTTTTAATTTTTTTGTCATTTTAGGTTATCTGTTTGTTTACAGAAGTTGTGGAGACATACAATATTATATACGTACATTTTTACTTAAGACCATGATAAAACAGGTGGTACTGTCTAATGTTTAAAGTCTTTTTCATTAGAGTACTGGAGTAACTCAAGTGCCACAGACTGCTTAAAAAACAGTCCCCAAAAGACAGCATGAAGCAGCATGTACATTTGTCATTTAGAATCTATTGGACATAAACTCTACTGCCGCAGTACAGTACTCAGTTACAGTCACAAAATCTATTTTGCATTACAGTAGAAGAAAACAATACAATTACAGAATACAATGACTTTAGGTTTTTGTAATACAGTAAATTAATACTAAAAGACTAACAAACAACCAAGCAAACAAAGCAAAAAAAATGCTGAATTTAACCAATGTATGTTTACATGAGCTCACTCCATTATGTTTACTGCCACTAAAACTATATCTTTATAGTCCCACTATTAGGAAATTCACTAAAACTGTGTTTATCTCTGTTTTTGTTAACTGGTCGTGTATTAAAAATATTTATTATATACCACTGCCTTCTTGAATTCATGTATATCTTGCTTATCATGTATATCTTGTTTAAGTTATCACCTGCTTATCATTAGCAGTCCATCTTACTAATTTTATACTATTATAGATTTTACTCTGAAATGCATTATATTTCTGGTTAATATATTTATAATTTTGTTTGTTTAGTCCAATAAAATTGTGTTTATTTACCATGCTGCTAATACATTTTATATCAAAATACTGCTTTAATCTTTAGTAACTTCAATCAAATTTATAGGTCAAAACAAGTCAAATTATTTGATGTAGTAAAACACTTTAATCTATTGAAGTGCTTGAGTTAACAGCCAATAAAAAGATGATAACATGAAAATGTAACTTCCTCTGACAGAGAAAGGAGAGAATGAGAAAGTTCAAAGAGCAATGGAGCTGATTGTGGAAAAAAGCCAGTGTGTCAATTTTTTTGTCCTGTGTTGGTTTTTGGTCAAAACATGCTATAGATTATTACATATTTAGTATGTTTGACCTAAAGGAAGTTGCTGTAAGTAATAAGAGACATCATATTAAACAAATATTATATTAATACTATATTAAGACATTATACTATATTATACATTATACTATACTATATTAAGCTTTCTTAGAATTAGCCTGTTGGAAATAATTATTTATAACTACATTTTTACATGTATTTTTACTTAACAGTAATGTATGATTTTATTTGCATAAATAATTAAGTATAATGGTTTTTGTTTTAATGTATAATCATATAATTTATTTGTATGTATAAATAATTTTAAGACAATTTAATTTGCACATTTTTAAAATTGAGGAATATGTCAAATGTAAGACAAAACTGTTCTAAACAATACTTGGCTTAGTCCAACATTCTGAATATGTATTTTCGAAATTTGTTTATATTTAAAGTAATTAAAAACATTGTCATTTTGTTTACTAGATTCAAGTAAGATCCATTCATTCATTATCTTCTGCTTTCTCCTATATTAGGGTCGTGGTTGGGTTGCCCATGCCCATCCAGGGGAGAAGGTTTCGGGCGTTGGGCAGATAGACCCAGAACAGAGTGCCAATCTATCGCTGGGCACACACTTACTCACACAGACATGCACGCATACACACTCTATATGGGGCAATTTGGAGAACTCAATTGACTTGATCCATGTTTTTGGACTGTGGGAGGAAACCGGAGAACCCGGAGGAAACCCACACAGACACGGGGAGAACATGGAAACTCCACCCAGATGGGGATTCGAACCGGGAATCCCTAGCGCTGAGAGACGAACGGGCTAACCACTAAGCCACCGTGCCACCCTTCAAGTGAGATGATAAATAATTTTATTGCTAATAGAAAATGTCAGAACATTTATAAAAATAGGGATTGTATTTTAAAACATATGTTTTATTGCGGGCAGCACGGTGGCTTAGTGTTTAGCACGTTCGCCTCTCAGCGCTAGGGATTCCCGGTTCGAATCCCCATCTGGGTGGAGTTTCCATGTTCTCCCCGTGTCTGCGTGGGTTTCCTCTGGGTTCTCCGGTTTCCTCCCACAGTCCAAAAACATGGATCAAGTTAATTGAATTCTCAAAAATTCTCAAAAAATGTCTGTGTGAGTGAGTGTGTGCCCAGCGATGGATTGGCGCCCTGTCCTGGGTCTATCTGCCCAGCGCCCGAGACGTTCTCCCCTGGATGGGCATGGGGAACCCCACCGCGACCCTAATAGAGGATAAAACGGGAGATAATGAATGAATGTTTTATTGCCTTAATTTCTTTTAAAATAAAAATAGTTCTTAATTTATGTATATCTTTTCTAAGTATTTTAATTAAACTATTATGTTGGAACAATGAACATCCTCATATAAGGCCAAAATCTCTTTTAAATATGTCTTATAAACTTTAAACATTAAAACTGTTATATGGAACACACTTTTTGTTTTTTGTTTTTTCTATGAATAAATATTGATATGTAAGCTGCCATACGCATAAGACAAAATAATGATGTCAATAATGACAAAAGTAAAAAATACAATAATTTTACTTCCTCTTTTAGAATGAAGTGATGTGTTCATAAACAAAAGACACACAACATCAGGCCCTTATGATATTAATCAAAAAATAAATTTATACTTTACCATTAATATAGATTGTGTTTTTTATTCATCATTTGCAAGCAGGCAAGATCCTCATTTAAATAAACAAGTTTATTATACATGGAGTCCTTATCTTTCCTTCTCTTTAGCAACTTGTAGTCCGAAAGGTAGTGCAGAGTAAAAATTTTATTGTACAGTGCAACTGAATGTTTCTCTGTGCATATTACAATAAACTATTTAATCTTGGCCAGCAAAGTCTTTTTTAAAGAATACTGATGGAAATCATTGGTGATAAATAGATTCATTACTTTTTAAAAACTTGATCACAACATTATATTAGCATTTATTGGTTATTCAGCTAACGGTAGCTATTTAGTATATAGTATATTTTTATATCACCTTATAATATAACAATCACAATGGACCCACAAAGAGTTTACTTGTATTCTTAACAGATCAACAAATGGAATGCAAAAGAGTTTGAAAAAAAAATGTTGCACTAAGAGGTATTTTCCACCAGATTAAATTGTTATTACCACAATATTATTAACAAATTAAAGAAAATTTATTAATAATCATAATAAGGTTTCAGTTCCAGGAACATGGTGTCTCTGGGGTTTCACACGAAACCTATTCACATGAAATAAGATGTTTTGTGTAACAGAGGGCAGGGTGAAGCTTTTTCACATCCACCAGCTTCAAATAACCTAATGCTTTACACATTTATACAAAACCACAGATAAAAAGATATCAGTGTAAACAATCCTGCTTGTACAGCGCGGTTCACTTTTACTAAAGAAAAAAGATTTCTTTTGTCACATAACAATGATGTTACACATATGGGAGGGGTACAATATATTTGTGTGAACCCTGTGTTTGTAAGAGAGGCTTTATATTGCAGCTATGACATGATAAATGTAAGTATGTAATGGGTATATTTTTATTAAGTGCTTCTGCAGTTTAACACCTTGCCAGTTCTAAGATTCAAGCATTCGAACTTCTGGTCCAGTGTGTGTCTAGTGTGATATTGTGTGTCTAGATATTAATTCACACAGGTGAAGTTGAATGAAAGCAGCAAAACTGTAACATAAAACTATCCAGACTAAGCCCCCAATTGGCTGTTATGAGAAGGTGCTAGAACTTCCCACGGTATGATTCCCACTGCAAAAAAACAAAACAAAAAAAAACCTGTTATGAGTTCTGCTCAACACTCAGCATGCTTAAAGATTAGCACCTCACTTTAAACAGGTTTTGTACAAATCCTTAATTATCTGTAAACCGATGCAGATCATCAATGATTCACTCATTGCTTGTTGGTACAGAAGTCTCTTGATTAGTTAGCACATGTACACAGCCTTGTCTTTATTTAACTCCATCTCTTAAAGCCAGAGTTCATGCACAGGTCAGCCATTTATTGCATGCAATTAATGTTAAATGTGTAGAAGTAGATGACTAGTGTATGATTAAGTTATTGTTTAAACAAAATAAGCAAATAATAAAAAAGCAGAAATGGTTTCGGAATGTTTGAGCTTGAAATGTTTAAATACTTGCAGGTATATTGTTGGTTGGAGAAAACATATTATGGTCGCTTTATAAATGCTAATAATAATAAGGAATAATGCTGATGCCTCAATAAATAAGGTTGTGAGTTTGATTTCTTCCCTTTCTTCCCAGTCAGTCTTGTAAAAGGCTCTAGCTCCCCTAATGACACTACAATTAACTAATGTCACTAAAATGCAAAACAATAAAGCAACGAAATTATTTCTCCATCCAGGGCAGAACGTATTAAGTGCTCGGCAGATACACCTACCAGTCTACTGCTGGGCACACACTCACTCACTCACACACACCAAATAGGACAATTTAGAACAGCCAATTTACCTTGAATCCATGATCCTTTTTGACTGTGGGAGGAAACTGCAGAACCCAAAGAAAACCCACACGGAAAGAACATGGCAACTCTATTCTATACTGCTGTGTAATTATATAAGCAGTCGGTCTCATCTGGGTTTGATTTAGTTTTTTTTAATATCAATATTTGCTTTATGTAGCTGGTAATTCATAATTTCTATGCTGAGCTACTTACCTGTAAAGAGTTGTTATATTTTAAACACTAAATAAAAAGTGCTGTATAAATAAAGTTATTATCATTAGTAGTAGTAATAGTAGTAATATACAAGTATCAAGATCGGCTTGATCAGTTCTTCAAAAATTTTTACATTATACAAGCTTCAACATGGATTAATCTTTTGAAACAAGTAACATTTTGCAGCAGGAACATAACCCAGCATGAGGATAAACCCAATGGACATGTGTCCATGCACTGTGTTAGATAAAATAAATTGTTAGATCATAAATAATAAACATTGTTATTAATGATGTATACATTTACATATTTTATTGTTATAGAAGATCCTACCATAATGGGTGGAATATCCTGATTTGACAGCTTCACATATTTCCATGCATTGTGTGGCTTTAGGTAAACTTCTAATTATAAACACAACTAAACTTTAACTATAATGAGTCCAACCATAACCATGAGACATAGTTTTTACATTTAATGATTTACATTCTGGGCTCCCCAAAACAAAGATAATTTAAGAGTGCAAACTGATATTTTTCCCAACATCATTATGATTTCATGGGCGTGCATGCACACACACACACACACAGACATTCATGCACAGAGCACCTTTGAGCAGAGCAGGATCTTAAGGACAGGTACAGGTAGAGATCATGAAGGAAACTATGCAGATTGTGGCTCTGTTTTTGGGTTTTTTGGGAGGTGTGACTGCATTTATTACATTACACAATCGAACTTGGAAAGTGTCCACTGACTATGGCAATGTCATCATTACCTCCAACATTTTTGAAAACCTGTGGAAATCCTGTGCTGATGATTCCACTGGCATCTATGACTGCTGGGACTTTCAGTCTCTTCTTGCCTTACCAGGTACTATATTACTAATGCTATTGATACTAATGCTAGTAATACTACCTCTAAAACATTAAAGAGTGAAAATCTGTTTTGCTGAGTAATATGAAGCTGGGTGGAGGTTTTAAATTGTAAATGTGTTAAAATTTATTAAAAATTATTATATTGGTTATTTGTCGGAAAAGTTGGTGCATGCTGGACCATTGCAGAAAGAAGTATTACCTAATTCATTATCTCATTTGTGTGTGTGTGCGTGTGCGTGTAAACGGAAGACTTGGTTTACAGTAAAGCTGGTGTGTTTCTATTAAAACAAGAGTTTTGAAAGCAGAGGGGTGGAGTGTTAATTTAGAATCATGCTCAAACCTTATTGTCCTGCAGTCTTAATACTTCCCTGTAAGAGAGACGCATTGGTCCTGGTGCCTAGATAATCATAATATCAATAATTTTAACAATAATAATAATAATAACAACTAGGTTAATAAGTGTAATGAGATAGCTAGAATTTGAAGATGGTAAATGCAGCGGTAGAGGTAATGGGTTTGCTCCTTGGCTTTGCGGGATGGGCAATGGCCGGTATTGCTATCCCATATCAGTTTTGGAAGGTTTCCTCCATCGATGGAAATATCATCACAACTCTAATTGTGTACGAGAATCTGTGGATGTCATGTGCTGCTGAATCCACTGGAGTGCAAAACTGCAGAGAATTTCCCTCCATGCTCGGGCTTGCTGGTACGCTCTGTTAACACTCACTGGTAATTAACTCACATGCTAATTACAATCAACAATCTTATCAATCAGTAAAACTAACAAAGCATAACACTAATTATTATTTAAAATGTCAATCAAGTAACACTAACAATTCCACAGTCAATAATGCTACCAATTAATAACAATAAATATCACTAAAAACACTGTGAAAGTAAATAGCTGAAAATAAATAAAAAATTACAATTATTAGTGTATCATTACTATTCAACCCAACTAATAATAACCAATAATTAACCTAAAAAAATTGTGGTAATGATTAATAATGTGACAAATTATTACCCTAATTATTTCAACCAGAATCATTAACAATAAAAAAATATATAGTCATTAATAGTAATTCTCAGTCTTAGTTACAACACAATCAATTAAATTTATTAACACTTAATACAATTATTTTAAAGACCATAAATATTTAATATTAACGACAATTAAGTACAGTACATCTTTAAAGTATCTTATTAATAATTAAAATTTTACTCAAAACTATTAGCATTCCGGGCAATAGTATCTCTTTCAAAATATCACAGTGTGTTTTACCTCATTAGGAAAAGCCATGGTCTGGGGGAAACCTTGTTGTCATTGGAACATTGCCCCCCCCCACCCCCAACCAATAAAAAACAACATTATTTAAATTATTAATTTATTTTTCATTCATTCACTATCTTCCGCTTTATCCTATATTAGGGTCTATACAGGGTGTTCCCCATGCCCATCCAAGGGAGAACGTTTCGGGCGCCGGGCAGATACACCCAGGACAGGGCGCCAATCCATCATTGTATTTAAATTATCAATAACTTTAAAGAACAAAAGCTCTAATAATGAGTGGCTATCGGTGGACACTGTGCATTTGAGTTGATTGAGTGTACATCCTTCTCAATGTTTTTCACATGTTGAAGTGTTGCATAACAAACCAGTTTGTGACAAACTAAAATGAATTTAAAAAATGAAAATAAAAAGCGAACACCTGTTTAATCTGCCACCAACGATATGTTTACCTAAATAAGTATGTATGTGTATTTGTTTGGTTACTCCACACAAAAGACGGTGGGCTGTCTGCTTTAAATAAGTTCCAATGACTTTTCTCACATTTTAATATAAAAAATAATTTTTATGAGGTGAGGTTTGGGTTAAACATTGCTATAGCTAATGGTATAGTAAGCCTTCATTAAAATGAAATTAAAGTCTGTAAAATGTTCTCATAAAGCAGGTTAATAAACTTGTGTGTTTACAGGTTATATCCAGGCATGTCGTGCCCTTATGATCGCCTCTATAGTAATGGGAACGTTTGGGCTCATTGCCACACTGGTGGGAATGCAGTGCTCCAGAATTGGGGGAGAAAACTACATCGTCAAGGGTCGGATCGCAGTTCTTGGCGGAATCTTATTTATCCTACAGGGTAAAGCATCCCCTCCTACCCTGCATACTTTAAAACAAGGTCATCAACAATAAGGCCAGAACAGCACAGTAAAATAGTGAGTAGAATTGTGTCTTAGAGTAAAAAAGGTCCTGACTACTTATGGAGGATATCCTTTCAGTGTGGGTTTTTTTTTTACACGAAAAAAATTACCATTACCAAAAAAAAAAAAAAAAAAATCTAAGTGATATTGTCACAATCTGACGACACCCCAGCTTAAAAAGACAAATTCTAGAGCTGAAGGTGGTTTAAAAGTAGTCTTTAATGCAGAAGACACTGAATGAAATCAAACATAAGCACACAACATGACCTTAACACATTGCATTAAAGATAATAATGCAGGGTTCCAACATATGGAAAGAGGAGCTTTTAAACTTATAAGAGAGCATCATATGACAAGACACACAACTGAACCAGAGAGAACAGCATTATCAGTGAAAAAGAATTAATTAAAAAACTTAAAACTCACTGCTGCATCAGAATACAGGATTAACAAATAATTAACACCTAATGGGGGCGCTGTTGTACCATTCCAGATGTACCTGTCACACCACTGGCCAGTAGAGGGCGCTGATGTGATAGATATCAGTTTATTATTATTCATTCATTCATTATCTCCCGCTTATCCTCTATTAGGGTCGCGGTGGGGTTCCCCATGCCCATCCAGGGGAGAACGTCTCGAGCGCTGGGCAGATAGACCCAGGACAGATGCCAATCCATCGCTGGGCACACACTCACTCACACAGACACACTCTAAACGGGGCAATTTTGAGAATTCAATTGACTTGATCCATGTTTTTGAACTGTGGGAGGAAACCGGAGAACCCGGAGGAAACCCACGCAGACACGGGGAGAACATGGAAACTCCACCCAGATGGGGATTCGAACCGGGAATCCCTAGCGCTGAGAGGCGAACGTGCTAACCATTATGCCACCGTGCCGCCCTCACTCATTTTAATTATACATGTTATCATAGTCACCTGAATGTGGGTTCTTAGGATAGTGTTAAGTGTCTTAACATCAGTTTGGTTTTGGAATTGCAAAGCACATTATTATTATTATTATTAATAATAATAATAATAATAATGTGTTTTTATCCAAAATGTAATTGTAAAAAATGTATTATTTTATTATTTACTGAGTTAACCCCAGTTGTTTCCAAAATTAATATTTTAGCTTTGTGATGAGGTGACATGGCCTTCCTTCCTATGACTCTTCTATAAAAATGTTTAGATGGCTTAGAGTCACAAAATTTATAAAGTTTAGAAATTAGACTCTCCTGAAAGCTTTTAGGTCTAAATTTTACACACCAATATTTTTAAGTTTAAAATTATGAAAGATTTGTCTTTTCGTTGTCTTCTTTGATCCCAAGTCTGAAACTACTATAAAAAAAGAGAAAGAAATAAAATTACATAATTACATAACGTGGATTTAGAAAGCTAGAATTAGACATCTCGGCCAGACTTTTTATAGTTTTTATGTATATGAAGGTCCATTGTGATTCATGTGGTATGAGATGTGATCTGGTCATTAAATGACCTGTTCTAATGGCATTGTCTGAAAAAGTTAATACCATCAACTGTTTACTAAGTCTGTTTTCCCTTTAGCCCAATATAAAGTTAGACCCATCAATTATTTTATAATCAATGCACTCTGGTCCTGTGACACAGTCAAAATATTGACTGAACTCAGTCAAAAATCCTAATAACCTGTGACAAATATTGCTACAGGAAGCCTAAATAGAACATAGCTGAAGCAGGAGTCACTTTATCACTTTCAATCAAGTTGGGACCTGCTACAGCCAGTCCTGTTTGTTTCTGGTTGGATAAAACAAGGCCAACTATTGAGGGCAAAACAGGAATCTAATAATAATCTAACACGCAACAAGAAATGAAAATTTTAATAGTAAATTATGGAAATAGTTCTCCCATCTTTATATGTTGTACCTGCACTTCTGTGTCTATTTTTAGGTGTGTGCACCATGATCGCTGTGTCATGGTATGCCTTTAACATCACACAGGAATTTTTTGACCCACTGTACCCTGGAACAAAGTAAGTGTGTCCTTAACAACATGGAACTGGGACATCACATTATGGCAAGTTTAAGATCAGTTTTTATATTTATGACCAATTTTTATGTGTCTGTGTATTGCAGATTTGAAATTGGAGAAGGTTTGTATATCGGTTGGTGTTCTGCAATTCTTTCTTTGATCGGTGGTAGCTGTTTACTGTGTGTCTGCGGAAATAACCAGGAAAAACTGTGAGTTTAAACTTGTTAGCTGGTGTTAACATAGATACATGTATCATGACTGTTTTAGGTGCTATCAAGGTACTGACCATGTAAGTGTTTGCAGGCCATATACCTACCAGTCTCAGCCCAGAGGAACAGCATACAGCAGCATCGCTGTGTCCCAGCAACCCAACCATTACAACCGAAATGCCTATGTCTGAGTGAAGCACATTTCTGTCACCATCATTAGAGACCACAAGCAACCGCTAGGACGACTGACTTTGTCATCATGAACAGCAAAATATGGCCTCCATGCCAGTGATGTTAGTTTACACATACACATAAACAAATAGGAATTCTGAATGAGCTGTTTGTGTATGTTGCCTTTAATGTGTATATTTCAAAATAAAGAGTGACATTCTAATTTGTAACTGTCCTATATTTGCTCTTGGTTCTGTAATAATAAAATAAATCATATGCACAAAAAATGGGCCATTTACACATTATTCCTGGAGTGTTTTTATAATACCATTTTAAGTTGCAACCTTTCTTGGAAAGAAATTTGGAAAGACTAATTTTTTTGTAAGACATTTACCTCATTATTTCAAAAACTTTAATGCTGGGTCACTTTCACCAAATAAATGGTTAGTGGTTAGGCTTATTGGTTAGCACGTTCGCCTCTCAGCACTAGGGATTCCCGGTTCGAATCCCCATCTGGGTGGAGTTTCCATGTTCTCCCCGTGTCTGCGTGGATTTCCTCCGGGTTCTCCGGTTTCCTCCCACAGTCCAAAAACATGGATCAAGTCAATTGAGTTCTCCAAATTGCCCCATACAGTGTGTATGTGTGCGTGTCTGTGTGAGTGTGTGCCCAGCAATGGATTGGCACCCTGTCCTGGGTGTATCTGCCCAGTACCCGAAACGTTCTCCCCTGGATGGGCATGGGGAACCCCCCCCGCGACCCTGATATAGGATGAAGCGGAAGATAATGGATGGATGGATGGCTATAACCATGGCTGTCTTTTCAGTGCTCAAAATAAAACAGTGGTAGAGAGACAGAGTGTTTAATGCTTAGTGGTTGATATGTTAACCTTTTAGTGATGGGGAATCCAGGTTTGAATCCTAGTCTGTGTGGTTTCTATGTTCTCTCTTCCACAGTCCAAAAACATGGATTTAAGGGATATTGGCTGCTTTAAATTGCCCCTATATCTAGTGTGTGTATCTATATGTGAGTGAATATTCCCAGCTATAGATTGGCCACCAGACATGTTTCTCTGTGCAAGTTTAAAACTTTTTTTTTTTTTTATCATTTACAGTTCATATTATCATGACAAGATTATGAATTTAAACGCCCATATGCTGAAACGGCTGCTCAATGTGCACAACCATAGAAAACCCTCTGTAGAATGACATGCTTACTTTAACATTTACCTACCAACTAATATAAACAAATAATTTAAAAAATCAAATAAGGACAATATGAAGAATATAAATCTGATTAAAGCACCTAGACAGGTGATCTGGGTGATTTATTTAGTTTGTAAATGTACATTTATTTATAAACGGCATTAAAAAAAACTAAAATGCTGTACACAAATGATCATGTAACACAAAACTCTTAAATATAAAACATATACACAAAACCAAAAACATAAAAATTGTTTGGTTACCTAACCCTGCGTGGATATTTTCATTTCACATTCCAAAGCTAGCATGCTAGTCAGGGCAGATGAACCAAAGAAATTAACATGCCCATGCAAATGTGTTTGTGTGTGTGTGTGTTTTTATTGTAGTGCCTGAAGACTTCCCTTTATTAATGTATTGTTTTAATCACTGCTATGTTTAATAATTGTAGAATTGTGAGGACTTTATGCAAATAAAAACTGCTGAATCATTTCTTGATAGGCACTACAACAGAAGTAAACACTCACAGCAACAGAGTGAACAGTCACAGGATATATAGGAGTCATGTGTGAGAGCACACATAAAACTTCACACTGTAGGGTGTCAATTTAATTACATTTAATCACTTTTTTTCTCATACAGAATGACAATCACACACACAATTTACTACTTAGAGTCCATGGCTCTGTAAACTTTCAGATTCCACTTCTATTGAAACAACATGGTGACCCGGAATCATCGCCAAACCTAAAACTCTGGGCTCTGCCTGAGAAAAAGAATCTGAAAGAGAAGAAGGAAACACACAACAATATGAGCAAAAAGGAATATAAATAGGAAACTGGCACAGTAAGAGTTATAAAAAGAAAGTTATAAAAGTTATAATAAAGGACCAGACATTGAAGTTAATGTTATCTACAAAGACAGAATTAATGGGACATGTGATCACCAACAACACATCAAGTCATAAGATAAAAGGAGGTGTTTGGAATCACACTAAAAAGGACAGTAATGAATGTTCATCCTGTGTGAGGAAACATTATCGCATGCATGGCATTATGAGTTGATGTTGTCCTGTGAGCTTTGCATTGTCCAGTGATGTTCACTTGTATTAGTAGATTCAAACAATTTAGGTTTTTTCACATGGTGTCCTTTGTCGGGCGGCTCGGTGGCTTATTGGTTAGCACGTTCGCCTCTCATTGGGATTTCCGGTTCGATTCCCAATTTGGGTGGAGCTTCCATGTTCCCTCCGTGTCCGCGCGGGTTCTCCGGTTTCCTCCCACAGTTCAAAAAACATGGATCAAGTAATTGTATTCTCCAAATTGCCCCATATAGAGTCTGTTTGTGTGCGTGAGTGTGTCCCCAGCGATGGATTGGCGCCCTGTCCATGGTGTTTCTGCCCAGCGCCCGAGACATTCTCCCCTGGATGGGCATGGGGAACCCCCCACGACCCTAATAAAGGATAAAGTGGAAGATAATGGATGGATGGGTGTCTATTGTCAGATAAGAAATAAATCAACTTACAAAGATTACATGGTGTCACCATGTAATCTACATGCACAAGGATTTATTCATTCATTGATTCATTCATTATCTCCCGCTTTATCCTCTAATAGAGTCGCGGTGGGGTTCCCCATGCCCATCCAGGGGAGAACGTTTCGGGCGTTGAGCAGATACACCCAGGACAGGGCGCCAATCTATCGCTGGGCACACACTCACTCAAACACACTCTATATGGGGCAATTTGGAGAACTCAATTGACTTGATCCATATTTTTGGACTGTGGAAGAAAACCGGAGAAACCGGAGGAAACCCACGCGGACACGGGGAGAACATGGAAACTGCACCCAGATGGGGATTCGAACCGGGAATTATGCATTATGCTGGATTTATACATTTAAAAATATATTACTAAAAAGTATGACGGACCTTCATACAGAAGTTCCTACCTGTGGATCGGAGGAACTCCTGTGCGGAACCCAGTATGACATTACAGTCACGGTCAGTACAGAGGAACAGACCAAGCAGCGTGCGACCATCGGTCATCCGAATCTTCATACTCTTATTTAACAGATTTTCCAATTTATGCCGTGCAGATACGTACACACGCTCCTCCATCTAGAAACATACGGCCACATTCCAACAAAGTGGTTAAAACATGGAATGTATTACTTATAACTAAAACTGCTGGATTAATCAGACAATTGGGTGAGTGAATGCACTTGCTACGTCTATCTGAATTTACCTACATTAGGTTTTACTATCGGTGATTTTCTTTAAAATACTATATAAACAGCATATACACCTGTTATAATAGGACTAAACGAAACGCCTGAACTCAGTGTATTAAAAGAACGTCCATATACTTTTGACCAAGAGTGTTTTCGTACAATTTTAATTAAATAATTGTTGATTATTATAGAGTTATTGCTTATACTCTTAAGTTTTAAAAAGAAAATACACGCGCATTGGAAGCTAATTGTAACATTTCCTTTAAAGTGTAACCGGTCACCATCTGAGTTCCATGGTAATGCTAACAGGCTAACGTTAGCACAAATCGTTGGTTTAAAGATGAATTCTTTAAAATAACCTGAATTTCTCTGAATGTAATTCGCTTTCACCTCTGTTTGCATGTCGGTTCCATTCTCCTCCGCCACGTCCGTCATCACTTCCACCAGTTATATCGAATGTTACTTGAAATAAACAGGACAACACACTTCTACACGAGCATCTTGACTTCTGAACTGAAAGAGCCGACTCCAATCCAAGTCGTACCGCCAGAGTCGATTCCAAATTAATTTACTGAACCGAGTATTCACGAGGCCAACATAGACAAGTTTACAATAATTATATATTTATATAAAGGATAAAATACTAAAACAGTTGTAAAAACAATACTTTGTTTTATATTTTAATAAATTAAATGTTTTATTTCATCAACATTTGATCATATAATTTATCTTAGTTCATCCATAAAATGAGATTATCAAGTAGTCAGTTTAATTATCAAGTAGTAGATCAATTTTTTAAAAATGAATATGTAAATATATATACTATATACCTAGCCCCTTGTTGTTGGATGAATTTGTATATTTTTTCCTTTACTTGTAAATATTGCTTTTTTGCACAGTTGTGGGTACTTGCTCACAAGTTTTTCACTCACCAGTACCCCAGTACTAGGTAATGTGACAATAAAAATCCTTGAATCCTTATTGCAAGAAATAATACCATTCTTGTTAATAAATCATACATAAAATCTTTTTTTTTTAATTACATAAAATCAAAAAAAATTTTTTTTTTTTAATTTGACTACATTTACATTACATTTAGCACACTTTTATCCAAAGCAACTTACAAATGAGAACATCAGAAGTCAGTAGTTATGAATAAAACCAGCTACACTGTAGAATTATCAAACCTGTTCATTATCTGATCCTGCACCCCCCCTACAACAGGTTTTTGTTAGAAAGACGTGTCTTCAGTAGTTTCTTAAAAATGCTTAATGCCTCTGCCTTACAGACAAAGTTGGGAAGATCACTTTACCATTTCGCAGTGGTGAATTAGCTCCTCAGTGAGGTGGAATCACCAGGCGGCAATCATCACTGGAGTGTAGTGAACGAGCCGGAATGTATAAAATATAGAGTCAAGGTAAGAGGGTGCAGATCCAGAAATGGTTCTGTAGGCCAGAGTCAGTGAATTGTACTGAACGCGAGCAGCTACAGATGAATGAATTATGGCACTTAAATAAAGTTTTAAATAAATCGACAAATATAAGATCTTAGTTTTTTATTGCTATTTTAAATGTGTCCAAATTTTTCCGGTAGTGCAGTTTATACTGTCTGTTCCACTTGTTTCTGTGCACCATTTTAACCATTAAAGAACAGAGAAAAAGACAAGAACAAAAGTATATAGAGAAACAGATAGACTGCAGTCTGAGGCCACAACAAAATCAGTCTTGACTTTAAAAGTCAACAGCTTGCATAAAAACCAGACTTCAGGCTGCAGGTTTGACAGGTTTAGTAGCATTAACAAATATAATCCTCATATTTAAACCATGTAGAGCTTGTTTGGGATGAACTGATCAGAAGGGTGAAAGCAAAGTAACCAGGTACAGCACATTAATCAGAACTTATCAAACAATGTTGAACTTTTTGAAACAAAATTAATTAAATCGTTAAAAAAAAGGTATTCTAATAAAACTTTTGGTGAGTAGTGCACAGTAAATTAGATGACAATGACTACAACCAGACAGTATATAATGTGTACAAATTTAGTATTGTTTATTTGGTTATGGTGCCTCCTGTGCCAGCTGATGCAGAGATTCTTCACAAAATCGAAGCAGGTGCCAGCCTTCCTCCTTGGTCAGATTTATTGCGCCTTTGTTCATGTAAAAGTCCAGAGATGGTTTATTCCAATCCAGCACTGCAAAGTTTAACCGTACACACTGCTGCTCAACACCTACCTGTAGAATACACACACACAGGTTTGGTATTGTACATTGTGGGGTCTTTACATAGAGACTTACTCTAAAGTAATAATTACTGATACCAGCCTAAACCATACCCTAATCTCAAAACATCCCTTTACCTTATTTATTGAGATATGAAAGACAATTTTCTGTAATAAAGATAATTTCAAGATTCAAGACTCAATAATATCACATTGTTACATGAGATAGTAATGAAATTATGGGTCACGGACCACGATTACCCTGTTATTTAAATTTTGAAGAAGAAATGAGAATTACACATATCGCTATGTGAGATGTGAAATATAATATAGTATACCACTGGTACAATTTATATACCAAATATAGAATTTGGTAATAAAGTGATATCTACACATTTGTGCATGTACACTTACACTGTTAGTAAATATTTTAATACATTCTTAATAGAATGACTTAAGAAATTTATCATAAATAATTCATATGAAACTCACTTTAGCTACTGTTGCCATTAGAGCTTTTCCAATACCTTTACCTAAAAAGAGAAAAAGAAAAACAGTAAAAGAAACAGTAAAAGAAACATTTTTTAAAAATTTATGAATAATCTTTCTCACTGTAAAATAATGAAATGATGAGTCATGTTTAGAAATGGCCCTGTAATAATAAGCAGCAAGAACTGCTTCCGAACAATCATAAACAGCTGGAGTTGTTTCTTCTTAACATTGTGTAAACCCATAAATGAATGCTCAGACCAATAAATTGACAGAATGTCTGATTTTAAATAATTGATTACACTACCAATAAAAAAATAATAATAAAAAAAGGCAAACTTGCTACTTACCCTCTTAATCCCCATGGACATGGTAAGGATATACTTTTATATATACATACATATATTTTGTATACTTTTACATATACATAAAAAAGCACCTACCTCTGAATTTGGGCATGACAAACAGATCCTCCATGTAAACACAGCGTCCATTCCATGTGCTGTAGGTGTAAAAATAAAGGGCAAAGCCAACCACAGTATTTCCTTAAAACACACACAAATTGTAAGTGGTTAGGAGGAAGCCAAACTAAAGATCTGGCTTAAAATTTCAGTTGATTTCTTCCTATGTCTGTTTCTTTAAGAAACTCTAGTTTCATTAATTAAAGACCCGAGTCAGGAAGTTGTAAATTGTAGTAAATTGACCGTATGTTTGAAAGTGGGTGTAAAGGATTTTCTGAACTGGAGAAAGACCTGTTTAAAGTCTGCCTTTTACAGAGTAAGGTCAAAAACTGTTCTTTTTCTTTAATGTGAATCAGACACATGACATTTATACTAAGTAAAAACCACTGTCATTATGCTAAACCTAGAAAATAATATAAGAATGTACAACAACAATGAACATAAATAACAATACTACCATCTGTAGATGCGTGCTCCTTTGGAATCTCAGCTAGCAGACAGTGATAAAAGGGGTTTGGACCAAATCCATCTCTCTGTAGCTCTGTAACGGTAAAATTTCATACAATAAGCATTAATGTGTACAGCCATAAAAATATAATTAAAAAATAATAATTTAAAGTACATAATTTAAAATAATTTAAAGTAGCTCTATTGACTTTGTCTTCATACATCACCATCATTAAAAGTTTATGCATGGAAAAACTGACTGATTTAAATTTTTTTGGCAAGTAAGGCAAGAACTGAGTTGGCATTGTCAGAAGACAACAGAATTGTTGTGGATCGTCCTTAAGCAAGTAACTGTCTTTGAAATGTGAGGAAAAAATTAGGCATATGTAGTAATATAGCAGGCGCTGTTATCCAAGTGATTTACATTTAGTCATTTTTTTTGGATTTAGAGTATCCCAACTTGGTTGGGAGTTAGAACGCAGGGTAGGTCATACAGCATCCCTGCAGAAATGAGGGTTAAGGGTCTTTCTTGCTCAAGGACATACATTGGTAGCCTCAGTGGACCTAGGAATCCAATTGATAGCCCAACACTAAAACCACTGAGCTACCACTCCCATATATACATATTATATACACATATGATATATATATATATATATATATATATATATATATATATATATATATATATATATATATACACACATACATACAGTATATATAGGGAGGTATAGGGAAGACAAACAAATACCACACAAAAAGGACCTCCATTTTTGGAAATTATAGCTACTTGTTGTGAGGGTGCTAACCACTGTGCCAGAGTGCCACCCCAGTATGAAAAACAAATTAAAGGGGTTTCAGTTGATAACAGTAGAAAAAAAGGGATGTATATGGTAAGTGTCACCAATAAAATAGATGATGGATTTACCAACTAGGAGGTCTTGGCAGATTTGCAGACACATAACGCATTGTCATCTCTGTGATGCTTTGTATAAAAGCTTAACAGAAGCTACTGTACACAACAATGTCTGGATAGGTGTACATTAACTGTGACATCACCAACGTACTAACTATACTCACCTGTCAGTGTGATCTGCGCACGATCAGGCATCTTTTCATATGCTGCCAAGTCCTGGACACACACACACAGGATAATAATTAACACATACAGCCAAAGGTTAATCACTAATTCAAGATGTGCACTTCATTATATTATTTATGAAACTAATAGGTATCCAAAGGATACTATTACGAGGGTTAAAAACAGACAAATAAAAAATAAACACATAAGACTTTGAGAAAACAATATACTCATTCATTCATTCATTATCTCCCGCTTTATCCTCTATTAGGGTCGCGGTGGGGTTCCCCATGCCCATCCAGGGGAGAACGTCTCAGGCGCTGGGCAGATAGACTCAAGACAGGGCGCCAATCCATCGCTGGGCACACACTCACTCACACAGACACACTCTATATGGGGCAATTTGGAGAATTCAATTGACTTGATCCATGTTTTTAGACTGTGGGAGGAAACCGGAGAACCCGGAGGAAACTCACGCAGACACAGGGAGAACATGGAAACTCCACCCAGATGTGGATTCGTACCGGGAATCCCTAGCGCAGAGAGGCGAACGTGCTAACCACTAAGCCACCGTGCCGCCAACAATATACTATAGGTCCTAATTTATTCGATTTTTTTATAAGAATTTTTATAAAAAGAAGTTCTAAAAGCGTGACGTGTGCGTGGTTAACCGAACTGAACTTACCCTGATGAGTCTCTGGATGTGTGCACAGTCCTCAACACGCGCTGCTCGGATCGTGAAGTTCATTGTAAATCAGTCAAATTCAGTTTACACAACAGTTAATGTGAACTTCAGTACAGTCCCGCTTTCTGTAACACTTTAACTAAAACCGCGAAAGAAAAAGAATCACAATCGCAACCACACACAGGACGCCAGCACAGAAGACACTTCAAGCTGAACGCAGAGCAAAAAAATCTTACAGTGCATCATTCACCGCTACGTTTGCGCAGTTTAGTTTTGGGTCAGCGAAAAGGACTGTATGAAACGCTTAACGTGAAATCCTTTTCATTCATTCATTATCTCCCGCTTATCCTCTATTAGGGTCGCGGTGGGGTTCCCCATGCCCATCCAGGGGAGAACGTCTCGGGCGCTGGGCAGATAGACCCAGGACAGGGTGCCAATCCATCGCTGGGCACACACTCACTCACACACACACTCTATATGGGGCAATTTGGAGAACTTAATTGACTTGATCCATGTTTTTTAGACTGTGGAAGGAAACCAGAGAACCCAGAGGAAACCCACGCAGACACGGGGAGAACATGGAAACTCCACCCAGATGGGGATTCGAACCGGAAATCCCTAGCGCTGAGAGGCGAACATGCTAACCACTAAACCAAGTTCAAGTTATTTTATAAACCACCGTGCCGCCCTGAAATCGTTTTAACGTGGCAAAATGTATTAAACATTAACAAACACCGAACATCACTCATTTATTAATACTTTTTACTGTAATTATGAACGTGTACTCCAAAAGGAAAATAAAAAAATCACGTTAGGCCTCCCCCCCTCCAATTTAAACCCATTCTTAGGAATTATTTTAACGTGGCTTAATGTATTTAATCATCAACCTAGAAAGACCAAACTTCACTTATACGTTATTCTTCATTAGTACTCTCCATTGCCATAATTATAAACCTGTATTAAAAAATGGAAAGTGATAATTCTCACGTTAAGCCAATTCCTCATGGGTTTGAATTGGAGGGAAAGATTTTTACTTTTACTTAAATACAGTATCTTTCTACATTTTTACCATTGCACTAAGCCTGTATGCAGAGCACATGACTAAATCCAATGTGCCACCCTGATACTGTAACTCTACATCCTGATAATTGATAATCTACACCATGATAATTAATACATGTATAAAAATGTATTTAAAAATGCATTTAATAGTCACAAATCATGTATTATTTATCAAGATAGTTTGATATCTGTAACTAGTTTTTAAAGATTGTAAAATTATTTGAAGAACAGACCAATTTATTGTCACAATACACAAGTGCAATTAAATTGAAAGCAACTCCTTTCCAGTGCAAACATGTACATAAAATATAACAACATAAAAATAAAAAATGGTAGGGATATAGTGCAATATATACATACATTTAGAGAAGTAAATAAAATTCACAGATTGTGACTAGAACATTAGTTCAGACTTTTAGAATTACTTTTATTTATTTTATTATGTTTACTTAATTTCATATATTACATTTGTTGGCAACATAATTGTGATATGAAGTGTCACGGTGGATATACAACGATAAATTTAATTCATCACATAATACACCATACAGTGGACACAAAAATATACCTAAAATTTAAGAAAAGGTAACAAGTTTCTTTTCCACCAACTGTACTACAGACCATAGTTTATGCACATACGCACTGCAATAAATGTCAACATGTCTGTGTGTATGTATGTATGTGTGTGTGTGTTTGTGTGTGTAATAGAGAAAGAGAGAGGATAGGGAGAGTGATGTTTGAATATATGGGTTGAAATAGGCAGCTTCGGCAAATCCATTAGAAGGCAAAGAAACACTAAAAAATCTAAGACTCTTAT
Source organism: Corydoras maculifer (assembly GCA_019802435.1). Classification (NCBI taxonomy): domain Eukaryota; kingdom Metazoa; phylum Chordata; class Actinopteri; order Siluriformes; family Callichthyidae; genus Corydoras; species Corydoras maculifer. The sequence goes on along the minus strand of JAFMOD010000537.1, from coordinate 364,475 downwards.
AAACTTATGTTACAACATTTATGTAAGCCACCACCAGGTGTCATGTCAGTAAACTTAATATCTCTTACAATCAACAGTGTGTTTGATAGTGCATGCATTAGACTCCATTAGGAGATTGCTCTGTATTTCTATTTTCTCCAATTAAACACATGCAAAACATGATGCAGCAGCCAACAATCATCAGGAATCCGATGGTGATGTAGACTAAGGTGATGGTCCAAAATGTGAACAGGTAAAGGGTTTTATTACAGTACTGTGGTTTGAGAGGATCGTAGTTTGGCTCATAGATGGAATAGACCCATACGT
>JAFMOD010000537.1:251212-341187 GCA_019802435.1 Corydoras maculifer | reverse complement strand
ACAAAGTATTGACTCAGGGGGGCTGAATAATTTTGCACATCGCACTTTTCAGTTTTTTATTTGTAAAAAAATTGTTGATTCATGTATAACTTTCATTCCACTTCACAATTGTATACCACTTTGTGTTGGTCTTTCACATTAAATTCCAGTGAAATATATTTATGTTTGTGGTTGTAATGTGACAAAATATGGAAAAGTTCAAGGGGTATGAATACTTTTGCAACCCACTGTATATTTTACAAAAGGAAAATTAAAGGTGATGTACTGTAAACTATGCATTTACATTTAAGGTGATTGTATTATTCTGTCTCTGTGTTTGAGCAGTATGTTTGCCAGAGCAACATGTGATGGTGCTAGTGAATATGGAAAATGTGTTTCCTCCGATAGAACCCAAACATTTAACTTTAATAGAGCCGACATGCACCCCACTGGAAACTGATCAAACCAGAGCGTTGTTTAGCTTTAATGCTAAAACCTGTGGAACATTATTTCATGTAAGACATTTATACACTCTCTCCAAATACAGTCACTTTTAAGTTTGAGTTTTTTGATGAAGTACCAACCAACAAAATTGTTTTATATCCAGAAAAACAAGAAAGAAGTGTAATATGTAAATGGAAGTCTTGGAAACTACTGGTTACATTACCATTAAATTACATTTAGTCATTTAGCAGACACTTTTTTCCAATGTGACATTTTAAAAAAGATAACATTTAATCATTCAATACAAATGCTAACTGCCCGGGTTGGGTGTGTCTGTGTTGTTTTTTTTTTTTTTTTTTTTTTTTTTTTTTTTTTTTTTTTTTTCTTCTCTCCCTTAAATGAATGTATTAAACACAAATATGGATCATTTGTATACGAATGTATATGAATGTTCAGTGTTCTTGGTCAAGTTGACTTTTGCCCTCCATTTATGTGAGTAATTTTTATTTATACAGTATAAAGATGGTAATGTTATCTACACTAATGAGGTAAGACAGCTGGCAAAAGGTCCTGTCCACCCGGAGCCGCATCCACCGTATAGGTAAGTTAACTGCAGACATTCTGACCCTGCATAGTGATAGTTCATTAACTGCATGGTGTAGGTGAAATCCTCTCCCCAGACTTCCATTCTCATGTGTGTTTCCGGAGAGTGAGACTGACATTGAGGCCATTTATCGAACACAAGCCACAACCAACCATCCTTTATGACATACATGCAATATAGGTAAGATTCACAAACTGCATGCTTTTTAATGTCTTTATAGCTTAGCCTAAACTTTTAGAAAATTAGTGAAACTGAAGTATAAATAATCATTATTATTTTGTCTTCATAGTAAAAAAAAAAACATGAAAAAGGTACAATGGTTCATTATTATAAGTATGAATATAATTCAGTTGCTTTTTAGATTGAAACATTAAGACAGATTAATTTTTCCCAAATGTAATACATTATTCGTTTGAATGATGGTATTAGCAACACATTTATCATTGCTTTGTAATAATTAAGTGTTCTTTAAAATTATAGTAGACAGTAGAGTGTTTTGTATTAATTCCTCAGAGTTGTTATGTTATTTGTTAAGCAGGCAGTAAAACAAACACACTGTTATGGAGGATGACTTCATTAATTGGTATGTGTATCTATGTAATCTATATTTATACTCACACAGTTGAATCTTTATAACGTGATGCTTTTTGTGTGTCACCTGATGTACACAGGTTTTTTTTTCCTCTCCTCTGATGCTGTACTACAGCTGCCATGTTGCCGTGTCGATACTCAAATACTGATGGTATAAACTGAGCTGGCATGGGTTTGGCTGAAACTTTATTTCATTTCATTCAAATGTTGTATTGCTGTAAAATGTGTATACTAGAAACGTGTAGAACAACCATACATTCCCCCCCCCCCCCCACACACACACACTTTGGGGGGAAAAAGACTCTTTCACTGTGAGAGATGTTATAATAAACACCAGAAATGTTCTGAAAACTAGAATCAGTTCCTCAAAGTCATATGGCTGCAAAAACAATTCAAGTAATTTCAGAGGAGCAAGTAATGTTAAAAGTAGTGGTGCATTGCCCTACTGTTATGAAGATGGTCTAAGTATTGATGTAGATTTGTGATAAACCTGAGTCATTTCAGCTACACTATTTGAGTACACGAAAAAAAACACCCCTTTACCTCGTAATGATCCTTTTCAGTTAACTACAAAACATTAATACAATTCTAAGTTTGTGTAAACTGACTTTTAATTAAAAAAAAAAAGACATGACTTCTAAAGTGACATGACTTCTGTCTCAATTAAATCCAGTTTGATGCTTTGATGCTACACTTAAAGAAATTTGTATGCCTTTTAGCTATACATAGTGTTTTGAGATGTTGAGTTCTAGCGACACAAATTGTTAAACGTTTGAAATGATAATAAATAAAGTAATTCAATAGTTTGGGTGACTTAATTTTCTTATTTGAATGAATTCCCCCACCCATCATTTTAAATTTCCTTATCAGAAAACTTCATGGCTCCAAGACAAAGGTATATTTTTCATAAGCAAGGTGAGTGCTATATTTATGCCATAATTACATTATATAGAATGATGAGGTATATTAATTTATATACTCTATATTCGATCAATCTTTTATAGAGCATGTTATGTTCAGTGATCCTGTATTCTCAGACTCTAAATGATCTTTTTACCTAATTTGCATAATGGTCCATTCGTGTGTATTGGAAGCTGTAGAATAAAGGGACAGCATTGTGAGAGAGGTAAAAACACACCAAATATGTGAAAACGACATTTATACACAGCTTTTTTCTTTTTTTAAATCCTCTTCTGTGTTGAATATAATGGAACATTCCCATTAACTTTGATGTTAAGAGTGTGGTTGTTATGGAGATGAAGCTAAAGGTACGTCACTTGGAATGTCAGATTGTGTTTAGACGAAACTTTGGTTGAGTAACAAAACGCTCCTGCAAATTGTCAGAAGATCATTTAAGATTTTGAAAATAAGTTCAGGTAAGAAAAATGTTTTACCTGAAGACTTTTAGCTCTGATATAATGTTGGATTAAATATGTAGGTGTTGTTGGTCAAGCTACTTGTAAAATGTTGTGAGCTATGCTATTAGTTACTCGACAATAAATAAAGCTTCACTACACAAACGCTACCACCCATAGAAATATAGCAAGCACACAAAAACGGAAAAATTACCTTAACTAGAAGCTACTTCAAGTTGTGCCAACCTACTATCACAGTTTATTGCAAAATGACAGAAAAACTGATTAAGAAATTTATTAAAGAAATAATTTTCTCACTATATATAAATCAGTCTGAAATAAAAGTGATCTCTTTTGCCTACTGTGCTTTGCATACCGAGGAATTGATCCTTCACATTTAACCCATCCATGCAGCGAAACGCACACCATGCAGCGACACACATTATATATATATATATATATATATATATATATATATATATATATATATTACACACACACACTGGTAAAGTGGGATGTTATTCCCTCGTTTTCACTTATTTTTGACACATTTCAGTATAATCCTCTGCAGTAGGAAATTGCGAGTGACCTGATTGATAATTAAATGTCTTGTACATCGACAACAGCTTAGTTTTAAAATGGCAAAGCACACATTTAAACACATTTTTTTCCTGACGATTCGTGCTCTTCTCCATCCTTGTTGTGTGTATAATGAAACATGTGCAAGTGTATGGCAGTGGAACCAGCAGACAGAATGGGTTTTTCTTTAAGAGTATAAATAAATATGTAACGTCCAAGTAGTTTGGAAGCTTATATTTAGCACTGGGAGTCGGCTTTGTCATAATACCTCACTACCTGTCTATCGCTGTATTATTTGTGGATTAAGAAAAATACAAAAAGAAAAAAATAAGCTTCATATGTAAGTGTTAATATATATATATATATATATATATATATATATATATATATATATATATTTTTTTTTTTAAATAACCACACAAACAGCTCACAGTAGATCTGTGTAGAATTTCTTTAGTCTGCACTTGTTGTTTACTGATTGGCTGATTATTACTATAAATTTAGTGGCTGACAAAAACTAAATGTTTAAAAAAAAAAAAAAGCAAAAAATACATTTTATAATTTGGCAAAAATAATTGAATAGTTTGTTATAGTTATTTATTAACTACATAATTCCATATATATCCACTTTGTTTTGATTTTGTAAAATAGTCAGTTACATTCATTTAAGATGCTGGTATACAAGTTCATTAACTGCCAGCCAACTACAATCTTTTATAGACTATGTTCTATTCAGTGTTCCCAACTACTCATTAAGGAAAGTAGCTATTGGCAGTCCTTAAAGTCTCTAAAAATAGCTAAATGATGTCATCACCCAATTTGCATAGTAATCAGTTTGTGTGTATTTAAATCTATGGAATAAAGAACAACATTGTGGGAGAGGATAAAGTGAGTGAAAGAACAACTGAAAAAGTTAAAACTACAAATACAAAAAGTTTTTTAGGTTTTATAAATACTTTACTGTCCATAGAGTATAATAGAACATTCCCAACAACTTTGAAATATGAGTGTGGTTGTCATAGCGATAAATGTAAAGGAATGTGATTTAGAATATCAGATTAATTGTGTATACAGAGGAATCTCAGGTTGAGTTACAAAACACTCCTGCAAATTGTAAGAAGTCAGGTAAGAAAAATGTGTTTTACCTGAAGATTTTTAGCTGGGATATAAATATTTTAAAAATGGGAGCAGTAGGCAGCCCTCTATACAACAATTGGAGTTAGGTGCTTTGCCCGAAGGCACTTCAGCCTATTTGCTGTGATTTAATTCACAATAATGCATGCCCTATTTTGCACGTTGCACTATTTTGTTACGTTACTCCTTACTAATTTCAATTACACATTTCATTATAGCCACCTGCAGTAGGGAAATAAATCACCTGAATGTGGGTTATTAGGTTGATATTAAATGTATTGGACATCGATAACCATTTGGTTTTGGATTTTGAAAGCACACATTTAAACACATTTTATCTCTGAAAATTCTTACTCTTCTCCATCTTTGTGATGGGTTGTGCATGTGTATATTGAAACATGCCCATGCTTATGGAAGTGGAACCAGCAGAGTAGGTTTGTCTTTAAGAGTTCGAATAAACATAGAATCCATGTAGTCTGAAAGCTTATATTTAATTTAAAAGAGAACATGCAAAAGCAAATACATTTACAACATATGTATTTTCAAAAATGTAGCATTTTAAAAAAATTCATACTAAAATTCATATTAAAAATGGTATTAGATTTGCTGGATTTACAGTGTCATAATGTAAAAATATTTAAAATCATTATATTAGATGATTTAGAAGTAGGAGCCATTGCAGGATATGAAAATCCAAACCAATGTTTGTTCATCTTTTCTTTCTTTCTTTATTTTTTTTCCCTTTAATAGCTGATTCTGCCCGAGTGGTGCTTCACTCCCTGCAGACATAATGGCTGAAAATGGGATTGACGTCCAGCCAAAAACCTGTAACAGCTGTATGTCGAATGGTAATAAGTTCAAAAAGCATTACTTTACCGCATACTAAAGGATAATATTAACATTTGCATTAACCTGCCTTCTATTTCTCATGACCCCCCCCCCCCAGAGTTTTTAAATAAACCATGGCACAGCACTCCTGTTAAAAAGGTATACATTTTTGTCTGATTAAAGAAAAAAAAAAAAAAGAAATATATATATATATATATATTCTATGCAAAGTGTAAAGTCTTTTTGTTACTGTAGTGCAGTAATAAAGCCAGTATGACTGCACAGGACCACCATTGCCCTCCATCCATGATGCATAATACTCAGGTAATAATTACTTTGAAAGAATACATTAATGTGTCTTTTTGTGCTCACACATTTTTTCCAGGTATGTGTTCCACACTGAACATTTTCATAACTGCTTTTTAGATGTGGCTTCTTGATTGGATTTATCTGCATTTACACCTTGTCACATTCACTAGTTTTACTTATAGTAATGCGACACTTGATTCCTTCCACAATTCACGAGACAGGTAATCAAGTTTGATGTGCCTGAATATTATCTGTATTTTTATCAATAGATGCAAGAAAGTGAGCTGGAAGTCACAACCAATCAAAAGCTACGGAAACATCTAAATCATTTGTTAACAATGCTAAGGGATCGAGACGATGAGCTTAAATGCAAGACAGCATCCTATTACAGGCAGATCAAGGTCTTAAAACATGATCGTCAGAGGATGCTTACTCTAGAGGAGACATGTACTCGTCTTGAAGGTGAACAACTGCAGTTATATGTAAACTACTGGGAATACAACAATATGATGCACATCCACACTAATACATTTTCAGTTAAAACTACTCCTAATTATACTTAAAGCTTTTAAATGTAGTCTTTCAAAACCTGTGCAGGACCCATGACAAGTGAACAGTGCAGAGGAATGCAGATTTTCAAACATGATGAACACACTTTTGCTTTTTTGGTTGGATTAATCAGTCATGACATTCTTGCTATTTGGTTTCTTTACTTTTGAATATTTAGTCACAAAGTTTTTAGGTTAAACATACATGAACCCAGTGTACTTAATTGGCCATATATAGCAACATTATTTCAACGATGTCGCTTGAATTCAATACTTTTTAGTTGATCTTATACAACTATTATAAACATTAAATCTGAAAAAGAGTTTTTTAAATAATTACTCAAAATTCAATACTGCAGGGAAGTGTCCAGACTACGGGCATCTTGCTGTGAAAAGCATCCCCCAGAGTTATATTGTATTTAATGTAATTATAAATACTGTAAGCACATTTTTTGTGTTATACATAACACTCCAGCTGCTGCATGCTACCTGCTTTACTTTGTTTATTTATCAGCTCGGAGTCATTGTCAAATTAGCAGGGATGGCCAACTTCTGTTTCCCTTGGTTACCAGTTCTCATGCCTTTGAATGAACAGTAGAGGTCATTGTTGTAACAGTAGTGATGAAATTCTCAAGGTCTTGCACTGTTTGCACTTGCAATGTTTACAATGTGGATAATTAATTAATTAGAAAAACAAAATAATAAACCATAATAACAATATACCAGAATAACCATAATATTAGAACTAAAAGTGGCACTGCCCAGAATGCACTGACTTCATTCACCCCACAACCCTTGATTTTTGAGGTTTTGAACATTGTTTTGCATCTTTGCTGTATTGTGTAAATTGCTGTCCTATGTAGCACCTTGGTTTTTAAGGAATGTTGTCTTTTTTTGCTGTGCACTGTACAGTAATGTATATGGTCAAAGATTATAAGAAATTAATACAACTGAACTACTTCATGTTTAAATATATATTTAAACCACATATGCAGATATGCTGTTTTTGGATTTTAGTACAAGAATACAATGTTGTATAGCTCCATTATTGAATTCCTCATTTATTTATTCATGTAATTTACTAATATTTAATAATATTTTACTATTAATTACTAATAATTTTATAAAAATAATACTTATTTTTAGCATTTTAAATCAAAGCGCTTTTGTTAAAAACATAATGGGTGTTTGTTTACTAGATGATCTACAAAAGCGCAATAATATTATAGCAGTCCTTAGCAAGCATCTGAAAATGATAGAGGAACAACAAATGGAACGCATCCAAAAGTGCCAGAGAATTGAGGTACCTCTCATTTTTCATTTCTAGTAAATATCTTCACCCACAACCTTAAGAACCATATAGATCAGGACTGGGAAACAAATTTTCCCAAGCGGCGACATGAGAGACACTGGGTCTGTTGTATAGGGCTGAACAAAAGTACTTTATTTACAAGAAAATTAAAATAAATCATTACAAATACAACATGACATCAGGTGCACACCATACACACAAAACATAGCATTGATTTTGTTTGAAAGGTGACTTCTAAGGCCCAGGTCTGATATCGATAGAACCAAAAGTTCACCTTATGTTACATTTCTATAGAGACACTTAACAGTGTAAAAAGGCCCAGGTCTGATATCGATAGAACCAAAAGTTCACCTTATGTTACATTTCTATAGAGACACTTAACAGTGTAATTAAAGTAAAAACTGATGGATCATGTAAACTGTTTTTTAATACTTATTTTTCACAGGAGGTGAATAAGAATCTGAACTCCACCATCCGGACACTTCGATCCGAGGTTTCTCAGCTTCAGGTTTCTCAAATTAGTAAACGCAAAATGTCACAGGATATGGAGGAGTACAAACGTTACTTCAGTGAGGCCACAAATGAGAATTCTAAACTTAGAGGTGAGATCTAAAGAGAAATGTTGGATGAGGGAAGCCTAAGACCAAAAGCAAGTCTTAGATTTTTTTTCTTCTGTTGTGGAGTGATATTGTAGATAGTGAGTAAATTCACTATAATTCTTATTGATTTAAAAGAAGGTTCATTTGGACAGCAGATTTAACAAAGCATCACAAATGTTTATTTTTGTGAAAATTGAAAGTGCCCCAGTGTCTGTGGTTCTGTCAACCAGAAACTGAGTAAAACTACGGTTAGTTCAATTATCAAAGTCTTGTAAAATATCACTCTGATAATTAATGCATTTTGTTTAAAAACAGTATAAGATTTTTATATTTGTACTCAAAATGCACAAAAGTGTTCAGGGTATACAGTGTGATAAATCGACAGGCTGAATTATACACTTACAATAATGGCTCATCTTTTCCCCCTAGATGAACTTCAAGCAATGACTCTCAAATGCAGCAGTCAGCAAGAAGAGATTAATCGACTAAAACAAGAAAATCAGAACCTCAGGAGAGACGTATCTGTTGCAAGTATGAGAAATATATTGACAACTAACTCTCATTGATTATAAGAAAGTGAGAAACTCTAATCACCTGCTTTAGTGCTGGAGCTGGGTCACTGTCCTATGTACACAGACTCTTGGCATTTTCATAAACATGCAGAGCCAGTTTATTTTATTTAAATTGTTCCAGTTGTTTTTGTCACCTGTAACACAGTCTGTTCACTTTAACAAGGGTGTGGCTTTTTGGTGTAGAAAATGATCTTAATTGCTTTGCTGTGTTGCTCAGATGAGCTGGAAACCTGGAAAGATGAGTTGCTTGTGATATCCAGATCAAAGCAAGAGCGCACAGAGTCTGAGCTTCTCTGTCTACAACAGGTACTTTCCACCATACCAAGTGAAGGAATAAGAATAATATATGTATAGTATATAATAGTATAGTGCATGCTGGCTGAGTCAATGTTCCTCATCTTATGTTGGTCATCATGTGGTTAAACCATTTTGCCTTTCTACGTCTGCATTACATTTAGTCATTTAGCAGTTTTGTCTAGTTTACTGGGTTTTCTGCATACCTTCAGTATTTCCTCTGTTCATTTTTAAGTGGATTAATTAGTTGTGAACTTGTTGACTCAGCAGATGTTAGTTGTTTTAGGATTTTAAGTGTTACGTGTGATTGCTTCGGATGGTTAGGTTGAGGCATAAACATGTCACACATCACTGCTTCCCTGTATGATTCCAGTTATTTAGGGGTGCACTGATACGAGTTTTGCTCAGATCAAGCAGAACTAATTTTAATAACATTTTCCTTACGTTTTATTATCCTGCTAACTACACAGCTGCTGTAAGTCATGCTAAATCATACATGTGTTGCACATGTAAAAATTTTTTGCTCAAAAAATCATTTTGGTAACACTTTCTATAAACCTGGTATTCATAATGCATTATAAACACATTTATAAAACTTTATAAAGTATTCTTAATGCTTTATAACACATGTAATAAGCCTTTGTCATGTTCATAGACACACTCACAAAGTGTTATAAAAACATGCCATAATTATACAATGTGACACAATGCATGATAAAAATTATATTTTATATATTGTGGATACATGAATACTGGATTCATAAAATGCATCATCAAACATCATCTATAGCAATTTTTTTTTCTCCGTACAATTTCCAATTTAGAAATGTGATTATTTACCAGTCAGATTTGTGCAGTTAACAAACCTTTGTTAAAAATTAATGTAATTCTGAATAACATTTTTAAAATGTCATTAGTTTGGGGTTTTTAAGGAATTGGGCATCATTACAGCACTACAATTGTATTAACTAGAACAACTCTCTTTGGGAAACACTGGTTGTTAGTTAATTCCCATGTGTCAGTTAGCATTCCCATGGCTGCCTCTTCCTTTGATGTGCAAGGGTGGCCACAGCTGCCACTAAATTTTTCAATTAAACAAGCACTAGGGCTACCCAATTAGGCAAAAAAGGTCGTGCACACTTTTGTGATTTGTAATCTTGCTATATTGTAGAAATTGTTTGAATTTGACAGTAAATGCTCAGAAATATGTGCCTAAAGTTTTAGTATAGTGGATTTAAACCAATGAAGATTTTGGAAGCAATTTCATTTGGAAAGGACATTTGCAATAAGAAGACCCACATATCCACTATGCCTTTGTGCCAGCTCTTACAAATACACTACATGTGGACTACTATTTGGACACATCTCTTAATTAGGTTTTTCATTCAGTATGATTGTCATACGTCTATAACTTTAAGCACAAAGCCATTTATTATGTACTTTCAACAGTTTTGGATAATAAGGTTTTCTATTCCAACATGTATAAAGTAGGGTCAGAAAGGATTGTTTGATGAAATCTACTTACTTAAACACTCATCTATGACCCATCAAACACTTTTGATATTAATTACAAAACAGATTTACAGCCAAGTCCTTTTATCTGTCATTGTTATAGCTACAAAGGTGGAACCAAAAATGCTTAGTTAATGTCGGAGTGCTCATGCTACACTGATGTGCACATTCATATTCTTATTTCTATTACTCTCTCTCTAAAAATATATTAGGGGCACGGTGGCTTAGTGGTTAACACGTTCGCCTCTCGGCGCTAGGGATTCCCGGTTCAAATCACCATCTGGGTGGAGTTTCCATGTTCTCCCCGTGTCTGCATGGGTTTCCTCCGGGTTCTCCGGTTTCCTCCCACAGTCCAAAAACATGGATCAAGTCAATTGAGTTCTCCAAATTGCCCCGTATAGAGTGTGTCTGTGTGAGTGAGTGTGTGCCCAGCGATAGATTGGCACCCTGTCCTGGGTGTATCTGTCCAGTGCCCGAAACGTTCTCCCCTGGATAGGCATGGGGAACCCCACCACGACCCTAATAGAGGATAAAGCGGAAGATAATGAATCCTTCATTTTTGGACTGTGGGAGGAAACCGGAGAACCAGGAGGAAATCCACGCAGACACGGGGAGAACATGGAAACTCCACCCAGATTGGGATTCGAACTGGGAATCCCTAGCGCTGAGAGGCGAACGTGCTAACCACTAAGCCACCGTGCCGCCTTAAGATAATGAATGAATGAATAAAAAATATATATTTTTTAAATTATACAATATATATATAATGTGTATGTGTGTATACCCCCAGCACTACCCTGTATCTTTTCATCAATTGTGTAGCTCAACCAGTACTCAGTCTCCAGCCTTTCCCTTCATAGAAGGCAGTCTGTACTACTTGGAAAAATCCCAGTAAAATCCAATGAACACTTAGTGTCAAGTCTATTGTTTAAGTGTTTTAGTTTATTAGACTGTGGTGACAGAAGTGTACAGATAACTATTTCTAGGTTGTCATTAAATTTGATCTATTAATCAAAAAAAACAATGTATGATTTTGCAGGTGTATGAAACACAGCAAAATGACTTGCAACTCCTGAAACTTAGCCTGGACAGTAATAGAGAACTACTAAGACGGTATGAAGGACACAGAACACTTGAGAGGTATGTGGCAGTTCATGTTATTTGTTCAAAATTGTTAAGCGTTGCATGATTTATAACAAAAATTTGTTGAGGACTGATTTTGTAACTGGAACCAGTAATGTTTTCGAACATAGCACCCAAGAAGAAACAGCTTTTCATGAGTGTGAAAACAAGAACAAAGAGACACAAGTTTCACCTCACCTCCAACAATGTTGTAGCCCTAACCACACCTGCTGTAAGATGGAGGAAGTTAAGAGTGGAAAAGCTATTGATGGCAGTCAGCTTTTACATGAACCAGGTTGTAAGCAAGAATGTTATGAGTGTAGCAATAGATCAGCAGAAAATAAAGCTGGTGGTAATGCTGAAACTGAGGTGGACTTCATAACCATCGTTAATCATGGTGTCCCGTTGGAGGACTCTGTGCTGTTGGTGGACGTCGGTCCGAATGACGCACAGCGTTGCAGGTATGGAACTCTGACATGCTAATGGTGCGACTTTGACTTTTAATTTGATAACAATAATAATGCTGAAAGCTGTCTTAAGACCAGCATATTTTTTTTTATCTAGTCCAGGGAATGTTACATGTGTGTATGTGGACTACAATACAGCTTCACAAAGGAGAAAGACGGGTCCTTTAAAGAACAACCAGGTAGGTAGTCTATTCTATTTTAAAGCATTATTAGCTCTCTTTATATATTTTAATAATAATACATGAAATGGTTTGTGTTTTAAACTTCATCCAAGAGATTTATTTATTTAGGAATTTAGACTGGAAGCTGCTTATTAATTGAGATTACTAATGCTACTACTAATACCCAAGGTCTAAGCATTTTTACATTTAAGTGATCTGGATCAATGTAAGATACAGTGCTTTGTCTGATTCAACAGGAAAACTTCACCTTATCCACAAGTCAGTTGCAGCGCTACATTGCAGAGTCAAAGCAACTGGTGGCCGGTCTGGATGAGACTTTTGACAAACCTCTCAGTCCCACACAAAGTCCCACCCCAACCGAGACTCCAAGCTTAAGTCTAGAAATGAGCACCTCTTCTGACAGTTCTGACAGTACTGTCTGTAGTCTCCTCAATACCAGTAACGATAGCAATGGCCTCACCTGTTCACCTCAGAGAAACCATGTACTGCCAAGAAGGGTACGTCCTGTAAACATATTAAATGATTGTGTGTTGAAAAGTATTTAAAATGCCACTAACATTTAAATTGAAACCTTTGAGTTATACAGATTATACAGTGTTGATATTTATTTTTGTCAATATTTGTTTATTAATAATGTTTCATTAGTGTTGGAAGAAATATTTTTAAGAAGAATTTATTTGAGACGCAAATTTAGCTTTTTGTTATAGTGTTCTGTATTTTATTGCTTATTACCCTACCTGCGTATCAGAAAACCTTCCCACAATAAAGCATGGTGGTGGGGGATTTCTCATTAGTAATGTCTATGATATTGACTTTAAAGGGCAAAAGTAGAACACAGTGTAATCAAAAGATTGGAACCAATGTTAAATGTTGTTATCTCATAAAACAAGAACCTTGATTCAACTAAAAGTCACTCAAAAAAAAACTAAAAACAAAACTATATTGATTTAACAACAAAATTATATTGATTTAACCAGGTATTAATCTGACCATTAAACAAAGGTTGTTCATATGTGTATAGATGTAAATGTAGCAGCAAAATTTCTCTTTAATTTTGTAAACATTTACCAGTTATTATATTAATTGTAAATCATTTATTTGTTCTTTTTCAGTTCAGTGATTCACCCATTGTTAACTCCCATCAGATATTTCACCCATTGTTAACTTAGTACAAATGTCCACGTAAAGTAACTTTTTAATACTAGAATTCTGAGTTTGCAGTTTCTAATTTGATGTGGAAAAGAAATTAATGTTTGTTTTATTTAAATAATAATTTTATTATTTGTTATAGCTAGGGGGATCTGTAACAAGGACTACTATTTTGTGCATATATATATATATATATATATATATATATATATATATATATATATATATATATATATATATATATAGATATAGATATAGCAAAATACTTTATATAGACAAAAGTATTGGGACATTTGTACTGTCCGATTTCCCCTTTGCACCTATAACAGTTTCCACTCTTTTGATAAAATTGTCGAATTTCTAAAGATTTTGGTATGTAAATTTGCAAATTCATTTAGAAAAGCATTTTGCTTAAGGCTCTTGCTTGAAAATTTTGTTCTAGTCCTTCCTAAATGTCTTTAACACCGAACTTACCGAACTATGCCTTTATGGAGCTTGCATTGTGCACATTCCAAAATGCAGAGATCATGATGATCTTAATACTATTGCTTAGTAAGAGTATTTGTCTATATGAAATATTTTCAATTGTACATAATATAATACTAATCACACCATAGTTTAATATAGGAAACATGTTTAAATTTTTCAGGAGGATCAGGACAACATATCCGAAAATCAAAGCAACAGCAGTTCCAGAGATGCATAGAACATGGTGGGCGGAACCTAAACTTGAACCTTCAAAAAAAAAAAGAAAAGAAAAAACAATGTATTTCACAGGCGCTCGTACTTCTGAGCGAGCATGCATAAAGCGTTCAATTGAATCAGAGTAAACTTCAGTAGGTTTTTTCTCAACGGCACGGGGGCCAAACCACAGGAATGGACAGCGCGTAACAAAGGATTTTCAACAACCAAACACATTAAAAACCAGGATTAAAGAACATAAACCGAACACTTGATGAAACAAAGAAACCAATTGCAAAACCCAATTAACTTAAACAAGGAAGGCAAATGATGCTAATTATTTAATTAACTGAAAACCAGGAGTCCCGTGTCAGGTGCAACACGCACCTGTGACATTTAATGACCTCATGTCATCTGGAAATGACAACATTCCAGCTGTGTGACTATAAATAAATTATTCAAAAGTCCACTAGGTCCACCTTGTCACCATCCCTTTTTGCACTCTGATAAGAATGAAAATTTCTGTTAAGAAATTACCCTCTTATACAGGGAATAAGGGACACAAAGTGGCACTATTTGCAGATTATCTATATAACTATTATTCCTAGAAAACCCAGTTGATTCCATACCTGTCCTAAAAAGTCTTAATGGATATAGCACGGTGATAAAGTGATTTACACAGAGTAGAACACACAGCCATGAACATTATGCCCGGAGAGCATATATGGTATTAGGTGCCTTGCTCAAGGACACTTCAGACATGGTACTTTGTGGGACTGTGAATGGAACCTAGGATCTTTGGTCGAAATTGATTCTTTAACCACAAGCTTACAACTTCTCTACAACACTACAAGGGTCAGGATATAAAGTTAACACATAACTACATTTAAGTTAAATCTGAATCCACGATGGTCATCAAGAATGGCCCTCTTAAATGGATGGCCAGGGAAAAATGTTCTGGCACTCCAAATACCTTTGAATTTACCTTTATTTTTACTGGAAATAATGCCAGAATACATGTTTACCAATAATATATAATCTGTGTTTTGTGTCAAGAAAAAATAAAATAATTACTATTAATTGAATGAAACCTTATTCCCCAACTACTGGTCAATGGCTACAAAAAGTACTGAGTGTTTACATGATGGAACATGACTACACAGTTACATCTTAAAAAAAAAAATTAAACTGATTTTAATTAGAATATTGAATTGGTTTAGGGATGCCTGTGTTTCCATGTGCATTTGCAAATATGTAAATGGATAGAATGTATAGTTATGTTTATAAATGCTATATATCTGTATTAAGTATGTGAAACGAAGCCTGATCTCATGGTGATGTGGTTATGTATGTTGATTGTGAAAGTGTGTTAATGGCAATAAAGTAAAAAAAAAAAGTTTTATATAATTTCATACTATTTTACTAAAATACTTCTAGGCCTTCCTATATGGTGACTTGACTAGGGTTGCCACCTTTCAGAAATTAAAATAAGGGAAATAAGGGGCTCCTGTAGCCCATAACCACCATGAGCTTGACTTTTCGGACAGGGCACCTTCGGCAATGATTTATTTTGTGCTGTGTTTTTAGTTAAGGGCTGATAAAGAAAGCAATTCGTCAAATTTGAAGCTTGGAAGGTTTTATTACCAACAAACACAGACTTTAGACGCAATAATTTAATATTCTTAGGATTTTCTACTGCTTAGCTACATCAAAAAAAGCTTGGCTTTCTCTCATCTGGAGGGGGACATATTTTGCGCACAATAAATAAGTTGGACTGACAACGGTATGGTTGGATCTTGTTCTTAGTGCTGCTGGAAATTTTTCAAGGAAAGGGTAGGGAGTACATCTTTTTCAGACACTTTAAACTTTTTAACTGACCAATTGCACTGCCCAGTTCTCTGCTGCTATGTTATTACTACTGTGAGATTCAAAGAAGGCCTACAAATTCTTTACACTAAATAAATTAAGGCACAAAAAAGCTGGAGAATCCAAGAAGAATGTGAGTACAGATTTGGCTTTGCGACACTGCACTTTCAGGTGGAGACACATTAAATTCATTCTTTGCTGACACCTTCAGCTTTGCATAGGAGATTGGTGTACTCATATGTTTTGTACTTCTATGTTAATGTTTTGACGTTTTAATGTTTAAATGTGCTTCATTTCAAATGTATAAGGAGCCAGTTTAGCATCATGTTTAGGTTTTGTCATTATGTAATTCAATGAGTTGTCTGTCCACACAGAAAACATGTGCCTTGAGCCTAATTGCAAGTGCCTGTGGAAGAGGTGTGTATCACTTTTAAAACCATTTTTTTCAACCACTTAACTCTCTAAACCAGTTTTACCAACCTCTCTCCAGCAGGACTCTGAGCAGAGTGAAGATAGGTGGCCTGATGCAAGTGATGACATTTTAGCTCCACCCACAAGAGAACATATTAGAATTATATACAATAATAAAAATAGTAAATAAATTCATTCATTCATTATCTTCCGCTTTATCCTTTAGTAGGCTCGCGGTGGGGTTCCCCATGCCCATCCAGGGGAGAATGTTTCGGGCGCTGGGCAGATACACCCAGGACAGGCCGCCAATCTATCGCTGGGCACACACACTCACACAGACACGCACGCATACACACTCTATATGGGGCAATTTGGAGAACTAGATTGACTTGATCCATGTTTTTTTGGGCTGTGGGAGGAAACCGGACAACCCGGAGGAAACCCACGCAGACATGGGGAGAACATGGAAACTCCACCCAGATGGGGATTCGAACCGGGAATCCCTAGTGCTAAGAGGTGAATGTGCTAACCACCTGTTACACATGGACAAACTGTATTCATGGACAAACATGGACTGTTTATTGGATAAATGTTTCTCCTTTAAGCCTCCTCTCCCAGTAGTGCCACATTACTAGGGATTCCCGGTTCGAATCCCCATCTGGGTGCAGTTTCCATGTTCTCTCCGTGTCTGCGTGGGTTTCCTCCGGGTTCTCCGGTTTCCTCCCACAGTCCAAAAACATGGATCAAGTCAATTGAATTCTCAAAAATTGCCCCATATAGAGTGTGTTTAAGTGAGTGTGTGCCCAGCGATGGATTGGCGCCCTGTCCTGGGTCTGGGTCTTTCTGCCCAGCACCCGAAACGTTTTCCCCTGGATGGGCATGGGGAACCCCACCGCGACCCTAATAGAGGATAAAGCAGGAGATAATGAATGAATGAATGAATGAATCCAGGCATTTCTATGGAACAAATTGTATATCTCCATCTCAAACTTTTCTTTCCCTTTTTTTAATTTGGAAAACCAAAATAGCAACTTGATAATAACACAAGAACACATATCACAGCCATGTAAACAATATCAAGCATAGAAGCTAAAAAAGAAAAGAAACCAAGTTAAAGAGGTGAGTCTTGTGACAAGGAAAATAATAATGAAGGTGCACTGTCCTTCTGGGGCATGCCAGAATTTGTAAATAGCCCCTTTGTGGACATTGTAATGATATTGTCACCTATGCCCACTTGTTCTGACACTTGATTAGTAACCTCTGGACTAGTCAGCAAATGTCTTCTGTTCTTATTAGTTACTCCTTTCTCTGCAAAATATAAGACCTTGGTTCAGAGACTCTGGCTAAGACAATAGCAGTCATATGCCATTCTCATATGCCAACCTGCTTTGCTTTGGCCCCAATTTTAGTTCTGGTAACCCATGTGCAGAATGTCTTCTCTTAGCATGCTGATCACACTTGAGTACTTGGTCATAATCAATTAAACTTAGTTGTAGCTTTTTCTGACCGTTAATTCTGCCATCATATTATTCTAAAAACACACTGTTGTGCCATGTATTGGTAATTCAGCTTGTCATTAATCAGTTATAAAAGCATCATCTATCATCTGTCCTAAAAACAATGCATCGAAACTGGTGTTCCTCTTGTGAAACAGTAACCTCTTTAATGTGCTTCATTCTACATGCTATTTCAAACTGACCAGTTTCAATGATTGCATTTACGTAATGCATTTATGGCATTTCTTACCCCATGCAGGACATTTTTCATTGTCATATTTTTGTACGGCGGCACGGTGGCTTAGTGGTTAGCACGTTCGCCTCTCAGCGCTAGGGATTCCCGGTTCGAATCCCTATCTGGGTGGAGTTTCCATGTTCTCCCCGTTTCTGCGTGGGTTTCCTCCGGGTTCTCCGGTTTCCTCCCACAGTCCAAAAACATGGATCAAGTTAATTGAAGTCTCAAAAATTGCCCCATATAGAGTGTGTCTGTGTGAGTGAGTGTGTGCCCAGCGATGGATTGGCGCCCTGTCCTGGGTCTATCTGCCCAGCGCCCGAGACGATCTCCCCTGGATGGGCATGGGGAACCCCACCGCGACCCTAATAGAGGATAAGCGGGAGATAATAAATGAATGTTTTTGTACACATTTGGAACAATCTTTCCTTTGCTATTTTCAACCCTTTTTGGCTAATATTTAGTCCTTCCACTTGTTTTGGCCTATTTACTTTGTGTAAACCACTTCTCTTCTCGACCGTCTGGCCAACCTGTTGTTATACTGGAAGACCAATAATCGCTAAAGGAGATTGTGCTCAATTTTTTTGTGTTCTTTTTGTGATTTCATGATGCTGTTCATACAGTCAAGGCAACCAGTTTTATAAGTTGCACAACACCCACATTTTTTAACGATCACAACGTTTGTTCATGTCATTTTCTTTAAAAGCCTAATTTAATTTTTCACATAAAATGGTCTCATCTATCTGTGGGTTTTTCTAACAATGTGGTTGTGGTATAATCACATATGTTTTTTTTTTTGTAATGCTTCTGTATTAATTTGATTTCCTGCAGACACCATTGGACCATATAAATATAGATCAGACACCATTCAAACAATCCTTAACAGCAATCTGCCTTTTTTTACCCATGGTCCGAAAGGTCAGCTAGAGTGTCATGGGTTATGTAAATTACACAGAAGTTTTTAATTGTTTAATTGTTCCCACACACTTTATATGAAAATGAATATATATTCTTTTGACAACTCAAATAAATAGTTAGCTGACTTAATTTTCTTATTTGACCTACATTTTTTAAAATTTCATGGCTCCAATACAGAAGATTTATCATAAGTAAGACAACTACTATATAATTAGATTTTCTGATCCAAGTTGGAGCAAGTTCGCCTCTTAGCGCTAGGGATTCCCAGTTCGAATCCCAATCTGGGTGGAGTTTCCATGGTCTCCCCGTGTCCACATGGGTTTCCTTTTGGGTTCTCCAGTTTCATACCCACAGTCCAAAAACATGGATCAAGGTCAATTGAGTTCCCCAAATTACCCCATATAGAGTATGTCTGTGTGAATGAGTGTGTGCCCAGCAATAAATTGGCGCCCTGTCCTGGGTGTATCTGCCCAGCGCACGAAACGTTCTCCCCTGGATGGGCATGGGGAACCCCCCCCCCCCCCACAACCCTAGTAGAAGATAAAGCGGAAGATAATGGATGGATAGATGGATCCAATTTGGTGTTTTGCTTTTGTAAAACAATCAATTATATTCATTTTGCAGCTCTGTTTAAGATGCCAGTATAAGAACATATTAATGGCTAGCTAGTCCTTTAATAACCCAAACCTTTAATAGATAGTTTTATATTCAGTGTTCCCAACTCCTCAGTACGGAAAGTAGCTATTGGCAGTCCTTGAAGTCTCTAGAAGTTGCTAAATGATGTCATCACCTAATTGGCATAAAAGTCAAATTGCATGTATTTGAAGTTGTAGAATAAAGGAATAATGTAGTAGGAGAGAAAAAAAGTGAGTAAACGAACATCCAAAATATGTCAAAACTACGAACAATCTATATTTTTAAGGTTTTATAAATCCTGTACTGTCCACTGAGTATAATGGAACATTTCCACACCATTGGAACATTAAAAGTTGTGGTTGTCATAGCACTAAAACTAAAGGAACATCACTTTTACCCCAGATTAAGTGTTCAGACAAAGCTCAGGTTGAGTTACAAAAAGCTCCTGCAAATTGTCAGAAGACCATTTAAGATTTCACAAATAAGTTCAGGTAATTGAAATGTGTCTTACCTGAAGACTTTTAGCTGGGATGTAATGTTGGTTTAAATATGTAGGCAGTGTCGATTCACTGTTCAATCAAAATTCACTACACAAAAGCCCCTCACCCACTGAAATTTAGCAAGCAGTAGCTACACAGTAACTACTCAGTACCTACTTCACGTTGTACCAACCTGACGGCAGATCAGTCTAAAATGACAGCCATATACACCATTTAAAACATTTATCAAAGAAGAGCTGATCGTCTAACACACAAAACATTATCTTTAAATAATCAAATTTGTATATCAGGAGCCTTTTAATAAAAAATACTTACATATATGCTAATCTAAATTCACAATGACAAAAATTACATGTGAGACAGGGTAGTACATTTACATTACATTACATTTGGCCATTTATTGGACGCTTTTATCCAAAGCGACTTACAAGGTGAGCACAGGGTTCATCACAACATTCTTGGAGCAATGAGGGTTAAGGGTCTTGCTCAAGGATCCACATTGGTAACTTCAGTGGACCTGGGATTTGAACCGCCAACCTTCAGATTGATAGCCCAATGCCCTAACCTCTGAGCCACCGCTCCCTACCCTCCCTAGTACCACCACTTTTGTAGACATTTTACCCTGCTGGTCAGCATGAGTTAATACAGTATTCATTTCAGGATCTTATCTCTTTCACTCATTTTATTCATTCATTCTCCCGGTTTATCCTCTATTGGGATCGCGGTGGCGTTCCCCATGCCCATCCAGAGGAGAGCGTCTCGGGCGCTGGGCAGATACACCCAGGACAGGGCGCCAATCCATCACTGGACACACACACACTCACTTACTCAAACACACTCTATATGGGCAATTTGGAAAACTCAATTAACTTGATCCATGTTTTTGGACTGTGTTATGTTATCATAGTCACCTGAATGTGGGTTCTTAGGATAGTGTTAAGTGTCTTAACATCAGTTTGGTTTTGGAATTGCAAAGCACACATTTAAACACATATTTTTTCTCTGACGATTTGGCAAGTCATATATTTTCGCAGATAAATCCAAGACGTGATGTCAGTGGACTGCTCTACTTGCTCTCCTCTATCCTTGTGCTGTGTGTGAATTGAAACAGTTGCATGCATATGGCAGTGGAACCAACAAACTGAGTGGCACACACACAGCACAAGAGGATGAAGGAAGAGACAGGAAAGCGATATAAACATATTCATAATCACTCAAGCATGACACCATCTAGCCCTAATGGTACACTTGAAGAATGCCAGGCGTTTAGTTACAAAATATTTGCTAAAATTGGATGATCATGTTAAATAACATGATTTTTAGGTTGAATCATCGTAGTTTGAAAGCTTAAATTCACATTTAAAAGAGACCATGCAAAAGCGAACACATTTTCATTATTTTTTTAAAATGTAGCGTTTTCAAATTTTTACAACGACATCATAATGACATAAGACTGAACTGCATTGTGATTGTACAGAACCAGTGAAATGCAGGATATGAAAATCCAAACCAATGTTTGTTCATCTTGTCTTATTTTTTTTTTCTTCCTATAATAGGTGACGGTGCTTCACTCTCTGGTGATGGCTGAAAATAGAATTGACGTTAAGCCAAAAGCTAATGAAAGCTGTTTGCCGAATGGTAATAAGTTTAAAAAGCATTACTTTACTGCATACTAAAGGGCAATATTATGTGTTGCTTTAACCTGCTTTTTATTTTTATTTCTTCCCCCAGACTTTCCAAATAATCCATGGCACAGCTCTCCTGTTAAAAAGGTGTGCACGTTTGTCCTCTCTGCATTTACCTAAAACCCTTGTTAATTAAACCCTTGTTTATTACTTCAGTGAAAATCACATATTTTTTCACTTTCAAATATTTAAATAGTTTTTAAATGTTTTTTTTGCATATTGCATCATATTATTAGTTTACAGACTGTAATTTAAAGTAATTTACCAGCACCTAATTTACATGAAGTACAGGGTCAGGCATGATATAGCACCTCTGAAGTATAGTTAGTAATGAAGTGTTCAAAGATGATCACTTTGATTATGTGGTTTGTCTAATGTCTTTGTCTTTAATCTGTCCTGTTTCTATATTGTTTTTCCCAAATAAATTGAAATAGACAGTTAAATCAGAGAAAATACCAAAATAAACAGAGAGCCTCAGGACCTAATTTGAGAAACACTGGAAAGTAGTTTGGAAGTATTTTTAATCTAAGCACATTGCAATTTTTGCTATATGTTTTCTGTCTCTCTGTTACTGTAGGACACCAGTGAAGCCAGCATGACTGCACAGAGCCTTCATAGCTCTCCCAAACACCAGCCACCTCTCACTATGAAGCATGATACTCAGGTAATAGTTACTTTGAAATAATAGAGTGTGTGGTCTTTTTGTGTTGACATGTTTTTACGAGGTATGTCTACCACACTGAACATTTTCATAACTGTTTTTTAGATGTGGCTGTGGATTAGATTTCCTACATTCACACCTTTTTACATTCACCAGGACTCCTGATTATTTCCACAATTTATGAGACAGTTAATTGAGATTAATGTGCCTGAATTATGCACTGTATTGTTATCATTAGATGCAGGAAAGTGAACTGGAAGTCTCAACCATTCAAAAGCAGCGGATAGAGCTTCATTATTTGGTAACAATGCTGAAGGATCGAGACAAGGAGATTTATTGCATGGCAGCATCCCATCAAAGGCAGATCAAGGCTCTGGAGCATGATCGTCAGAGGATGCTTACTCTAAAGAAGACACATACTCAACTTAAAGGTGAACAACTGCAGTTATATGTAAACAACTGGTAATATAACAATATGCTGCACTCCAATAGTCTTCAGTAAATTTTATTAATGCTATTCCAGCAAAAGCACATCAGAAAGACAGATACATAAATTAATAAATTATCTTAATTAAGATTTTAGCACTTGCGGCACGGTGGCTTAGTGGTTAGCACGTTCGCCTCTCGGCGCTAGGGATTCCCGGTTCGAATCCCCATCTGGGTGGAGTTTCCATGTTCTCCCCGTGTCTGCGTGGGTTTCCTCCGGGTTCTCCGGTTTCCTCCCACAGTCCAAAAACATGGAACAAGTTAATTGAATTCTCAAAATTGCCCCTATAGTGTGTGTCTGTGTGAGTGGGTGTGAGCCCAGCGATGGATTGGCGCACTGTCCTGGGTCTATCTGCCCGGCGCCCGACATGTTCTCCCCTGGATGGGCATGGGGAACCCCCCCGCGACCCTAATAGAGGATAAGCGGAAGATAATGAATGAATGAAAAGATTTTAGCACTTCTGTTTTACCAAATTTTCAGTTGAGATTTTAAAAACAGCTGCTGTATAACAAAAGAATAAAAATTTAACTCTTTGCCATCAGTCAACTAGAGACGAGCTGCATCCACACTAAAATGTTTTTCCCTTAACAATACTCAAATTATATTTAAGGCCTTTAAAATGCAGTTTTTCAAGACACATGCGAGGTGGACATGATGAACCCACTTTTGCTTTTTGGTTGGTTTATTCAGTCATGACATATTATTCCATGATTGGTTTCTTTATCCATCCATTATCTTCCGCTTTATCCTCTATTAGGGTCGCGGGGGGGTTCCCCATGCCCATCCAGCGGAAAACGTTTCGGGCGCTGGGCAGATACACCCAGGACAGGATGCCAATTTATCGCTGGGCACACACTCACACACATACACACACTCTATATGGGGCAATTTGGAGAACTCAATTAACTTGATCCATGTTTTTGGACTGTGGGAGGAAACCGGAGAACCCGGAGGAATCCCACGCGGACATGGGGAGAACATGGAATGGAATGGAATTATAAATACAGTAAGTACCTTTTTCTGTAATACTGTAATGTATATGGTCAAGGATTATAAGAAATTAATACAAATAAACTACTTAATGTTAAAATACCACATATGCAGATATGCTGTTTTTTAGTACAAGAACACAATGTCGTATAAGTGTTTCAATATTTAATTCCTGTATGTATTTATCTCATTACTAACAATTAATAAAAAAATATACTTATTTTCAGCATTTAAGATCAAAAAGCTTTTGTTAAAAAGGTGTTTGTTTACTAGATGAACTACAAAAGCGCAATAATATGATAGCAATCCTTAGCAAGCGTCTGAAGGTGACTGAGGAACAACAAAAGTACTGGATCCAAAAGTACCAGAAAACTGAGGTACCTCTTACAATCAGTTGATTCATTACATTATTGTGTATTATGTAAGCATCGTAAGTTATTTTATTATTGTATTAAAAGTTGTGGCTTAGTGGTTACAGACTCACGTAAATAAATTCCTTTTAATTTCTAGTAAATGTCTCCACCCACAACCTTAAGAACCATATAGATCAGGACTGGCAACAAATTTTCTCAAGAGGCCACATTAAAGGCTGGGACTGTTGTATAGGGCTGAACAAATCTGCTTTATTTATTTATTTATTTTATTTATTTATTTATTTTATCTGTAGGCTAACTACATTTAATAGCTTTATATATATTAAATAGCTTTATGTTTGACTTATGTTACATTATTATATCATAATTACACTAAATGTGTAATTAAAGAATGAACCGACAGATCATGTAAAGTTTTAAACATTTATGATGATGATTTTTTACAGGAGAAGAATCAGAATCTAAACTCCACCATCCGGACACTATCATCCAAGTTGCCTCAGTTTCAGGTTTCTTTGTCTCATAAGCGTAAAATGTTACAGGATATGGAGGAGTACAAACGTTGCCTCAGGGAGTCCACAAATGAAAATACTAAACTTAGAGGTGAGATCTAAAGAGAAATGTTGGATGAGGGAATCTGTTGTGGAGTGATATTGTAGTTAGTAAGTAAATTCTATCATTCTTATTGATTTAAAAAGTTAATTTGGACAACAGATTTAACAAAGCATCACAAATGTTTATATGAAAGTTAAAAAAAAAGCTCAGATGTCTTCATTGCAAGCATCCTGACAGTTAGTTAATTTAGTTTAGTTTGTTAGTTAAACAAAATCTTTAGTTCAGTCAAAAAGAAACTGAGTGTAACTCAGTTACAATTTAAGTGAAAGATCAATCTTGTGAAAGATAAATCGGGTCTTTTGTGATAATTAATGCATTTTGTATAAAAACAGTATGTATAAGATTTTATATTTGTACTCAAAATGCACAAAAGTGTTCAGGGTATACAGTGTGATAAATCGACAGGCTGAATTATACACTTACAATAATGGCCCACCTTTTCTCCCTAGATGAACTTCATGCCATGACTCTCAAATGCAGCAGTCAACAAGAAGAGATTAATCGACTAAAACAAGAAAATCAGAACCTCAGGACAGAAGTAGCTCTTGCAGGTATGAGAAATATATCGACAACTAACTCATTGATTAAGGGCCAGTTTCTTTTATTCAATTGTTTCAGTTGTTTTTAACAATTGTGACACAGTCTGTTCACTTTAACAAGGGTGTGGCTTTTTGGTATAGAAAATGATCTTAATTGCTTTGCTGTGTGCTCAGGTGAGGGGGAAACCCGGAAATATGAGATGCTTGCACTAGCCAGATCAAAGCAAGAGCGCACAGAGACTGAGCTTCTATGTCTACAACAGGTATTTTCCACCATACCGAGTGTAGAAATAAGAATAGTATTACAAACTACTGTACAGCCATGAAAATAAAATATTTTTGATGTATCACAACCAGAGATCGCTACTGTAAAAATAACTTTATAATGCAATAATATAATGCCCTGGATGGGCATGGGGAACCCCCCCGCGACCCTAATATAGGATAAAGCGGAAGATATTGAATGAATGAATTAATGAATGAATGAACATAACATACATAATGACTTATAGAAAATAAAATCAAAAAAGATCATGAATAATAAACTTTTAATTAATTTTCATACTTTTTGGTAATTTTAATTTTGAACTTTGATTACTCCTGCAAAATGTGATTATTTACCAGTCAGATTTGTGCAGTTAAAAAAACCTTTGTTAAAACAAAAGCCATTATAACATTTTATAAATATCATTAGTTTAGTTTTTTTTTTTTTTTTTTTTGAGGAACTGGGCATTTTTCATTACAGCACTACAATCGCATTAACTATAACATCTCTCTTTGGGAAACACTGGTTGTTAGCTAATTCCCATGTGTCAGTTAGCATTCCCATTGCTACCCCACCCACTGGTGTACAAAGGTGGCCCCAGCAGCCACAAAAAAAATCAATTAAACAAGCACTAGGGCTAAACAAATCAGCAAAAAAGGTTGTGCACACTTTTGTGATTTGTGATCTTGCTATAATAAAGACATTGTTTCGCTTTGAAAGTGAATGTGCTAAAATATATATGTTTTAGTCTTATTAGAGAGTGGTTACACAGGAGTACAGATAGTTGTGTATTTGTAGGTTGTCATTACATTTGATCTATTAATCAAAAATATAAATATAATTTTGCAGTTGTATGAAACACAGCAGAATGACCTGCATCTCATGCAACTTAACCTGGACCGCAATAGAGAGCTAATAAGACAGTATGAAGGACAAAGGACATGGTATGTGGCAGTTCATGTTATTAGTGCAAAGTTGTTTGGCTTTGCATGATTTATAACTGACACTTGTTTATGATTCTAGGATTGATTATGTACCTCAAACCAGTTGTGTTTTAGAACACAACACCCACAAAGGACCCGATTTAGAAGCGTGTCAAAACCACAAAGAGACAGAAGTCCCACCTAACCCATTCCTCCAAAAGAGTTACAGCCATGCATTCACCTCCTGTATGATGGAGGAAGATAAGAGTGGAAAAGCAGAAAATAAAGCTGGTGGTAATGCTGAAACCGATGTGGACTTAATAACCATCATTAATCATGGTGTCCCGTTGGAGGACTCTGTGCTGGTTGTGGACGTCGGTCCGAATGACGCACAGCATTGCAGGTAGGGAACACTGACATGCCAATTGTGCTAATAATTTGATAATAGCCCAGCGATGGATTGGCACCCTGTCTCTCTGCCCAGCGCCCGAGACGTTCTCCCCTGGATGGGCATGGGCAACCCCACCGCGACCCTAATAGAGGATAAAGCGGGAGATAATGAATGAATGAATTTGATAATAATAATTCTGAACGCTGTATAAAGTGTAGCATCTTTTCACTTTTTGTCTAGTCCAGGGAATGTTACCTGTGTGTATGTAGACTGCAATAAAGCTTCACCAAGGAATAAGACAAGTCCTTTAAACAACAACCAGGTAGTCCACCTTAATTAAGCTCTTTATTTTGTAAAATAATATAATGCATTAAATGGATTGGCTTTTTTTTTACATTCGTATAAGAGATTTGTTTCTCTAGGATTCAGACTAGATGCTGCTTATTAATTGCTTATTAGTTGAAAATTTCACTAATACCAAGGTCTAATCATTTTCACATCGAAGTGCTCTGGATAAATGTATGATACTGTGCTTTGTCTGATTGGACAGGAAACCTACCTCGAATCCACAAGTCATTTGCAGCTCTTGATTTCAGAGTCACAGCAACTGCTGGCCAGGCTGGATGAGTCTTCTAACAAAGCTCTCAGTCCCTCCGAAAGCCTCACCCCAACCGACACTCCAAGCTTAAGTCTAGACTTGAGCACCTCTTCTCAAAGTACTTCTGTCTGTAGTCTGCTCGATAACAATAACATAATTCATCCAGCAGAACAGGAGAAAATTAGACATGCTAATGAAATCAAAGGAAAGAACAGTTCTGAGTTTGCCCAAACTAAACCTCTTCTACTGGGTGACTCAACTTCAAACAGTAGCGATATGGATTATTAATGATTTGGAGAATAGATAAATCTCAATTGAACAAAAGCCTACACCAGGAATTATTCACCCTCATCTTACTCAATAGTCCTGGAAAAAATTACATAATCAAGGTATGAATTGAACCCAAATTGAGAGTATGCGGATAAGTCCAAAGACAATCGAGGGGAGGTGTAGCTCTGTCAATCAACTGTAAACAAATCAATGAACTGTTCTGTGGGGATGTATTTAAATCCAAAAACAAATTTATCTTACCCTCAAGTGAATTATTTTGATATTTCCAAATAATATGCTACTTTGCAAAATGTTCGATTTCCAGGATAACACTTAAAATAAAGAAAGATGGGACCTGGAACTAAACGTAGTATTAGATAGTATGTTCTAGATGGCACAAAGCTATTGAAAGCCAGCAATGGAAAGAGTTTAATTGGAGGGTTAAAATGAGGTATTTAAGGACACTGTTGATTACTTGCATTTTTAACAATAATGCTACCAAATGACTGTTGGAAAAAGTGCACAGAGGTGGCAGAAGTAATAAAGAATCTTTCTTAAGTTATATTGTAAAATATTAATTAAGTAAAAAAAAATTACATTTACTTTAAGTTAAAATTGAGTATTTATTTAATAATTACTTCAAATTACAATTTTAACAGGATATCTTTTCATTCAAATCAAAGGTGCACAAGCATGCATTTTAAATCCAAAATCATGTGAATATCAGACATCTGTATATTAATAGGCTTTGACATTAATTAAATTTTCTAATGTGCAAAGTAGTGGTTGAATATAAACATTGTCAGTGTACTGATTATGAAAACTCATCCAATCTTTAAGTATAATGCTTAATAAATTTTGTTTGGAATTCAGAACTACTGATTTATTTAAGCAACTGTACATATAAAAGTACACTATGGCAGCACATTTCGTCAAGGTAGCATTACTCATCAGAACGCCAGCTAAATAATTAAGATAAATAAAAGTTTTAAATATTTATATGAAATGGACTTAGTATACATAATAGCCCACTTAGTTTAATGTGCTTTTTTTTTTAACTTTGATGGTGAATTCCTAAATGCCATGAGCTCTTGCTTCTTTGGCAGACACAAAAGGTGTCTCATTTGCCAAGACATGTTTGTTGAGCCAGCAAGGTCAAATAATCATTTTAAATTCTTTTGATAAGAAAAATGTTTTACTATCAATACATTATACTATCCATAGCATCAGACTCGATTTTCTTATCAACGCCCCAAACCCCCTTAGTTTTCCTGTTTAATTTTAGTAGGTCATGGTAATGCACTTTCAATGAGTCATAAAATGAGTCACGAAGATTAAAACATACATAAATAAAGCGATAAAATAGACCCTTAAATAATGTAGTCAAAAAAGGAACAAAACTGTTTAGGAAAAAAAGTAGATTCGTATAAAAAAAAACTACTTAAGTAAGGTAACAAACTACATTAACTTCACTACTTACCACCTCTGGAAGTGCGGTATGGTCTACAATTATACTCCTGTTTTTTTGGGACTACCCAAATATTTAGACCTATTGGAAAAATTATTTATGAATTTAATATTATTTTTACAGGAAATAATGCCGGAATAACTGTTTACCAATGATCAATGTTATATAATTCATTTTTTGTTGATGGTTGCAAAAATAAATACTAATTGGATAAAACCCAATCCCCCAACTAGCTAGTGCCTTAGTTAGATGCTCAACTCCTTTGTACGCTTTGTCATTGATGTATGTTTTGTATTGGTTTAGGGATGCCTGTGTTTACATGTGTATTTGTAAATATGTAAATGGCCATAATGTAGATGTTTATATATGCTATGTATCTGTATTATATGTAATGTTATGTAAAATAAAGCCTGATCGCATATGGGTATGTTAGATTGGTTGTCTTTCAATGTGTGTTTAATGAAATAAAGTTATAAAAGACAAAGGGACTGTTTTTAGCTTAGTTCTTAGCATGTTCATCTCTCAGCGCTAGGAATCAAGGTTTGAATTGTGAAGTTTTTATGTTCTCCCCATGTCCATGTGGGTTTCCTCCAGGACATGGAAACATGAATTTAAGGTAAATTGTAAATTGTAAGGTAAACTGCACTAAATTGCCCAATATTGCCCCGTATAGTGTGTAAGTGTATGCCCAGCAATGGATGTATGTCCTGGGTGTATCTGACTAATGCCTGAAACAGTCTGCCCTGGATGGGAACCCCCTCTGCAACTCTAGTATAGTATTAAGCAGAAGATAATAGATATGTTTTAGTACTGAAAAGCCTGCCCATAAATACACAGTGCATTCACACTCTCTCAAAACCCACCAACTAAACTCACTCCCAAACCCGACTCAACAAATCCACCTATATATTTTGTGGGGATTATGTAAGATTGTATTAGATATGCAAAGTTGAGACACCCAGAAATGTTTTAGAAAACACAGAATATATTCTGGTAGAGGTAAAATGTAAAGGATTAGATAAAGATGACAGGAAATGGATTATATTACATTTATCTTTATTGAGAAATTTTTACATTTTGAGAAGAAATAATACAGATAAAGATATGAGAATGAGAATGTTCAATCTTAATAGACATTTGTTTAAATACAAAGACTTCATCTACATGAATCCCTATTACAAAGAGGGTATCTTTTGTCATCTTTCAGTGCTGAGATTACAGCTATTCTGAAATCAAACGTGATACAAGGCCATTAATGGTCACAATTATTCATGTATGATTACCAATGAAGGAATTAACCATAACATATCCATGGAGTTTATAAAGTCAGTGTGCAATGCACACTTTCACACAACCACCTTAATAATTACTGCTCTGTTTGTTCCTGTAAGGGCCCTGATCATTAAGGATCAATAAAGGGGACTAATAGAGTATGCAGGGAATAAAATATTTTTTTTAAATTGTGTAGCACTGGAAGAATATGCTTGCTTCCCAGGTAGAAAGCTACAAAGTGCATCTCTATAGTAAGGGGAATAATAAAATAAACAATGAGCATGAAAACAGAAGTGTTAATGAAGTGGCAAGTGAGTATATACATATTTGTTTTAATAATTTAGAAGGTAGCAAAGACTTTAATCAGTTTTTTTAAATCAGTTAATAGATTCAGTTCCTTAAGTAGATTAAGTCCCTTTTTGTACTTTAGTCACTATGCTGTGCTTTCAGACTGTTTCATTCAGGCATGTTTTCATATCAGTTTTAGCAGAATGCAATCGATAAATATATTATTTTAATCTCTAATGGAAATTAGGTTCGACAGGCTGTAGGAAATTATACTGTCACCAAAAACTTTTAATTACCAAACAACAATTCAGTCTGTACTGCGTACAATCATGTGGTCATTGTCTGTGTTCCTGTGTTATGATATGATTTGGTGTGATATGATAATGTGGTCATTTTCCATATTGAAATTTTGAAATTTAAATATTAAAATATGATGCTAAATTATTTTTTGTTTGCCCAGTATTATATTTCAGTATTAAAATTGTTTTAGCTGAATTATTACCAAGTGCCAAACTAAAGTAAAGTATTATTGCTTCTATTGGTTTTGAAATCTAACACAATTTTATACAGTTGTAATCATACACATCATCTGCTAGTAAATAAAATAAACATTTTACTTTCCATAAGTGCATAAAAAATTCATTTGATTTAATATGTACAAAACAAAAAATTCACATGTTGCATTTTATTACTTACGTTTATTTCAGTCACTGGTTACTGTGTTTAATATGTGAGTATTTTGCCCTCGGAGTTTCATAATGAGTTTCTGCAAGGTTCCACTAAATGCTGGAGTAGAAAAATAGTAAACCAGAGGGTTTAGCACACTGTTAAAATAAGTAAAGCAGACAGAAGTATAAAAAGCCAGATTTGCTTCAGTGAAGTAATGACACTCAGTGTACCAGGCCTTCAGAATCCAGACAGCGACACGTGAAACAGTGCTTGGAAAGAAGCAGATAATAAACACCATGGCCACGACGAAAATGAACTGAACAGCCCTCTTAATTTTGCCCTGTGTGTCCATCGTCTTGTTTTTTAGCTGCCATGTTATGCGGACAGTGCAGAAGACAATGATGATACTGGGCACGAAGAACTGAATCACATAAAAGGAATTGTGCCAGTTTGCAAGCGGGTTGTTGCCCATGCATATGTTGAAGCTCTCACACTGTGTGCGGTTGCCAAGGCTGAAAAAATGTGGTGAACCCAAAAGATAAGCCGTCATAGCTATGATTATACACCACAGTCCTACGGACATCCCAGTAGCATATCTCAAACCCATCCGATTGAGGCGGTTCATTGGGTGAACTATTTTTAGATAGCGGTCCACAGCCACTGCAGTGAGAAAGAAGATGCCCGCTGCCCTGTTAGCTGCTAGGAGGAAAAGCAAGATGCGGCAAAAGACATCCCCATGAACCCAGTCCTTGTTTCTTCTGTAGTAATCGGCCCTGAACGGCAGGCAGAAAAGCACCACTGAGTCGGCCACGGCCAGGTGAGCCAGGTAGATGGAGTTAGGTTTCCAGGACTCCATGTGGAAGGCAAACATACAAAGAGCCAGAATGTTCCCAGAGAGACCGAAAATGAACTCAATAAAAAGGATTGGAGGTAGAACTTTATCCAGGATGGGAGATTCAAAAGCACAACACACTGCCGTGGAGTTCGACATGCTCAAGGCACATGGATATTCTGAGTTAAAAACATCAAAGGTTTTCATATACAAACACTTTTATACCACTTCCCATGTGTCAACTTAGCCTCAGGCGGCCTTAATGTTAGGTCTCATGTAAATTTCAGGAGGCTTGTCCACAGAAAACAAAAACCCAGGTGTTGAGTGAAAATGATCTCAAAAAAATAAACAGGTGCAGATATGCAACTGAGCGGAATCATTTGCTGCCTTTCCACACCCAGAGGGCTTATTATAAATAAAACTGATAATGACCATGATACAGCCATCTGTAGCATGCAACAATAATCCTCAAGGGCAACATAGCGCTACCAGCAACAAAGTTTGTGGTTTGCCTCTGTTCTAAATTGGTATGTTATTGTGCTGTAAACAAATTTCTATATGTAATTTACTTTGCTCTATGCCAGTATGTTTATCTATGCCAAGAACACACACACACACACACACACACACACACACACACACACACACACAATACAAAACACAGTTACATAGTAATACTTATTTATTTGCATAAAGGAAGGGTTAACAACATGTTTTTTGATCATTTGAGAGGCAATAATGTATGAAAAATAAAGTCACTCTTTATCACATGTTAATATTTAACAATAAATGCAGAACATCCTTTTTTGCGCATGGTCAGAAAGGTTAGATAGATTGTAATGGGTTATAAACTTCTAAATGAACAATAGACAGAGGAACATGAAGATTTCTATGGATGTACTTGTTTCTTTATTTAAATTGTTCAAAACTTAATTTTATTGTTCCCAGCATCTGTTGTTTGCCACAAATACCAATTAAAGAAGTATTACACAATTATTTTTTTAAATAGTTTTTTACATTAAAAAGCCCCAAATGTTTTTCAGTGTCTTTTTGTATTTCTATGTAAAATTTTATCAGACATGTCATCTTTCTCTTTTCCAGTGCAGATAAATAAATCAAACATGTGAATACCCAAATATCTGTAATTTTGACAATGTATTTAGAAAAGTTTGGACTGTACATCAAACATTTTATTTACACCTAATACACCTAATATAAATATATATTAACACTTCAGGGTCCAAAACTTAATACCCCAAATTGATTCCCCCCACATTCAAATAAGAACCTTTAAAAAGTCTGTCTAAACAAAACTGTATATCTGCAGAGCTGGATGTCAATGAAGCCGTTATTAACAGACAAATGTGCAAATTTTTCCACATAAAGAGAAATTTACATAAGTAATGCACCAATAAGTCATCCTTCACTATGCTTACGTTTTAATTAATTTACATTTTTTATATTTGGTCCATTTAATCTGCAGTTTCTCTTAACATTGATGCTGGATCTTCATAGGGAAGTGTCTTATGAAAAGCATTAGATCAGATGTTTTGCATACATTTAGCTAAAGTCAGTTCATTCCAGAGAACTGTAATTTGCAGCTTGTGAGATTCTGTACTGTTCTCTGAGGTTGCGCCGTCGTTGATGCTCATTGGTGACTTCTGTAACTGCATCACGGGGAAACCAACCAGTCACCCTATCAGAAAGCCGCATTCCCTCCCACCAACCTGTACGTACACACACATATAAAAAAACAACATAAAATTACAAAATAATCACATGCCTTGAATACAGATTAAAAAAACTATTGGGATAAAAACATACTTAGTCTTTATTGTCTAACATATGCCACCAGTGACTCATTGTTACCCATATTTATACTTATATTATATCTATTTAACTCAGTACTGTATTTTTACTGTGCACTAGCACCTTTATTTTTGAAATGCACAATTTGCACATGTTAGGTTTGCACATATTAGGTGTGTCTGTGCGTGTGTGTGCATGTGTGTGTGTGCATGTGTGTGTTTGTGTGCACGTATGTGTGTGCCTGTTCCACTGTGTGACAGGTGTGCCTGTGCGTGTGTGTGTGTGTGAGAGTGTGTGTGGACGAGGTTGTTACTTTTGTAATGTCAGTTTATTGTATTGTAATGTCAATTTAATGTTTAATGTGCTCCGTGAGCTACTACCAAGGACAAATTCCTTGTATGTGTAAGCATACTTGGCCAATAAAGCCTGATTCTGATTTTGATTCTGATGCATGAATGTTGGTTAATGGTAATATGGAATGTTACTCTGTTTTTTTTTTTTTTAATGAGCTATAAGACTCGTTGCTGTAACTAGGCTGGCAGGGAAACTAACAGTAGTTTTGAATTTTAAATATTTTAATTGCTTTAAAGTAATTACTTTTCTTACCTTCACTGGTTTTGCGTAAAACATTAACAATGTCCTCAGGTTCCAAGCTGAGCTCATCAGACTGTTTTGCAATGTACTGCTGCTTACACTGTGCCTGAGGACAGTCTAAAAAACACACATTGAATTGTACTACGATGCAGCATAAATATGCTGTTTGTATTTCCTTAAATGTAACACATTATTCTTTTTTTGTTTTAAACAGGAGTAAAACAATGACCTACACTTTTTTTTTTTTAATAATCGTACATAATTTAAAATAACGTATATATCACACATTGATGCAAATGTGAAGCTTTAAATATACATTATTTTAAATCATGTACCATTATTAAAAATCTAGACAAGATTATGTGACAGAAGACCAGTTTATTAATTATACAGTTTGAACACATTTAGGAAACAAATCTTGTTTTTCTTTATTGTGTAATTGTAACTGTTTTATAAAAGCAATAAGGCGGAGGAGGGGGTGCATTATCATATAAATGTGACTTGTGTTGTTCTCAATGTAAGTCTGCAAAATGACTAAATGTAAATTTAAGCTTAAACCTTAAATGTAACCTTTGCTGTTACTTAAATGTAACTTTGCTATGACACACATCCCAGACAGCAAAATTTTTAGTTTGGTTTCCAGATGTTTAACAGGCCAAAAAGTTTTTTTTCCTTTTCCAGAAGCAACGACCCTTTAAATAAGTCAAATCTTATTTTAACTTTTGCACATTAATGTTATTGCCAACCCCCTAAGCTCACTGTCTGTTCGTTTATGTCATTATTAAGTATATTATTGTATTTTTATGCCTAGACTTTATTATTGTAGAAATGTTAAATGTAAGTTTGTGTATTTCTATTCTTCTATATGTCTAAGAAATGTAGTGTATTATTAAAAGTGTATTATTAAAAGTGTATTATTGTATTTTTATGCCTAGACTTTATTATTGTATTGTAGAAAGGTTAAATGTAAGTTTGTGTATTTCTCATCTTCTATATGTCTAAGAAACGTAGGGTATTATTAAAAGTGTATTATTAAAAGTGTATTATTGTATTTTTATGCCTAGACTTTATTATTGTATTGTAGAAAGGTTAAATGTAAGTTTGTGTATTTCTATTCTTCTATATGGCTAAGAAATGTAGTGAATTGTAGTGAATTAAAATGACTTCTCCTTGTCCGTTTGGTTGAGGGTCATCACGTCACTTTCCGGTTGCTTTGTAGCATCCGGAAGAAGGCCGCGTGGGCGTTCTATTTTAGCCTTCGGTATTAGTAAATTATTAATTTGGTTTTCTTTAGTTTATTATACTGCTTGTTTGCGCTTCGTCTATTTATGCTCTTCGGGCGTGTAGCGATTTCTGTTTCATTTCGCGCTCTGGCTAGGTTGCCAACTGGTTTACCCGCCTCCCCTTTTCTGAACTCTAGGTTAGTTTTCTTACATTTGGTGATTTAGTTGGTTTACAAGTTGTGTTTTGTGTAGCTTAGGTTTCTTAGCTTTTACGTCTGTTTATTGTATGAGTTTATTATAGTTTTACCATTAAATACAGTTTTTGTTGTCGTGTTTCTGCTGACCTCTAGAGGCAGCAATTAGCTCTGTCTATTGCCTCTTGCTTTTGGTGCTTAGTAGTTCCCTTAGAGGCAAACGTACAGGATGCTACTACGTATTATTGTGTTGTGCTAAAACATAATATGCCTTTACCAGCTGAATCTCATTTCAATATACAATTGTCTCAATATAATAAATACATTATATATCAGACCTACCCCAGTCCTCATATATTGTTTCCTCCCTCATCTCAGATGAATCTGACAAAGACGGAAGTGCTGCCATCCACCTGTGCAGGTCTGATCTAAACAAAGGTATGCTGTATTTTAGTCATATCAATTGGAAAAATACATTTACAATCTGGGGACTTCATATAATTGTGGAATCCACACGCTGATCCTCATTATATAAATTATTTACAAATTTGAAAGTAAAGGTCTATGGCATGGTTATGATTAGGATAGAAGCATATATAGTTAAGGTTTGAGTAGATCCTTGTAAAACTGATTGAAATCTAAATCCCCAGAATGCAGTTTTTCAAAGTGTGTGTGTGTGTGTGTGTGTGTGTGTGTGTGTGTCATACTCTGTGTTGGCTTTTAACACACGCTCGCATGTGTTTCCCTGGTGGTTCTCCAACATTATCAGGCAAAAAGTAAGGTCTAAGTGGGTGCCACTTTCCATTGCCTGTACTTGCACTAGAGAGCGGTGGGCATGGTCAAGAACAAGAAAGCGATCTGGATTCACATTACTGCAGTGCAAGAAAGACAGGTGCAGGGTTAGTGTGCGTAGAGCTTTTATGAGCATAATTATTATCTAAAGTAAATTCTGATTTTGTGAAGATATGTTTGTGTGCGTACATCTGTGTGGATCTGTGCATACCTTTTGCGTGTGAGTATAATAAGGTCATTAAAGAGGAACACATAGATAGGGTTAAAGCGGAGGCGGAAGCTAAACAGTGATCCTCCTTTACTAAGTTCCTGCAGTTCACCTTGCTTCTCCAACCAACGCTGCTTAGAGACCAGTGGGATTGCCTGGTGGAGTAGATAAACATTACTGTTTTTGATTTTTGTGTGTAAACTTTTTACACAGTCATATTGTGGTCACATTTTTCCCCAATGTGTTTCAAGGTTAGAATTAATGAAAAATTTACTGTAAAGCTAAGTTTTGATAAAATGAAGTCTATGTAAAATCTCCACATTGATAAAAATTAACAAAATATCTTTATATATCTTCAAAATATCTTTTTTTCATACCTTAAGTTTGTCAAACTCCAGCATGTTGGCAACCTGTATAAGCTCCTCCATTTTCTTCATTTGACCCACCTGTGTGTTGGCTTGTTTGATCAGCTACACACATATTAATATACACATGCACATATATGGTTAGGTTACTCTGTCTCTCTCTATGTGTGTGTGTGTGTGTATGTGTGTGTGTTTGGGTTTGTGTGTATATGTATGTACATCAATACCTCATTGACAGTAGTAAGAGCTCTACAGGCGGCATTCTCCTCTCTAGAACCCTCGGGTGTGTTTTTCAGGATACTCTACACACAATTACACTTTGTAAATACACAATTACTAGGGTCTCCTAGGGTGTAAATACACAATCACTAGGGTGTTTTGTTTTCACTTTACCATGTACAATTAAATAAAATGGTCAATATGGTGATAACCATTTAATTTTATATTTATTCATTTAAATTATCTCAAACCCATCAAACACCTCTCTCTTCTTACCATTCTCATAATATTATGTTTAATTTTACAGCATCAATTTTGACTTATTCTTCATGCTTTAATTCCCCTATTCCCTTCCACCCAGACTTTCTTTTTCCAACGTTTACCCATACAGGTTATCGAGAATTTGTAAAAAATAAAAATAAAAATAAAAAACAAGACAAATACAGTCACTTGAGAGTACATTATGGGCCATGTTGAACCTCAGTATGTTTAGTGTGTGCTTAATTGTACTCATTTTTTCTTATCTCTCTTTCTCGATCTCTATCCATCTTATGTACATGTATGTGTGTGTACCTGTATTAGTATATTTATGCGTGTGATTCTCTGGAATGGAAGTAGCATGAAGGAAGTAAAGGGAAGCCGATTACAGAGAGGAGATTCCTCTAATCTCCTCATCACCGTGTGGAACACTCTGTTACACTGCCTACACACACACACACACACACACACATACAGATACAACGTATAATTATTCTACTTAAACTGTGTGTATCTGGCATATACATTTTTGTAAACCATTTAGAATTTTCTATATTTATGTTAAAAATCATCCTAAAGCATAAGATTTTCAAATAAATCTTATTTGTTTGACTGGGTTCTTTTTATCAATTCTCAATAAGTAGACATTGTTTCTACTCTCATTATCCATTTTTATGGACTTGGGCTTTGTGAGTTTACAGTTACATATTGTTCAATTGCATACATCTTTAAATTCATCTTTTCGAATTCCCAGGACCACCACAGAGATTAAAACTGGATGGTGGATCATTCTCAGTACTATAATGTGGTGTTCTGTTAGTGTCCGTTGCATTGCTATAAGTGGATCGTACAGTGGTGCTACTGCAGTTTTTACTACAGGACGGGGAATAGTTTACCAACTAAAATTGTCTAACCTTCAGAATCAAGAGTTTTGTGAGCAATGGTAAATTATTAAAATATGTTTAACGCAAGGGCGGCACGGTGGCTTAGTGGTTAGCACGTTCGCCTCTCAGCGCTAGGGATTCCCGGTTCGAATCCCCATCTGGGTGGAGTTTCCATGTTCTCCCCGTGTCTGCGTGGGTTTCCTCTGGGTTCTCCGGTTTCCTCCCACAGTCCAAAAACATGGATCAAGTTAATTGAATTCTCAAAATTGCCCCATATAGAGTGTGTCTGTGTGAGTGAGTGTGTGCCCAGTGATGGATTGGCGCCCTGTCCTGGGTCTATCTGCCCAGCGCCCGAGATGTTCTCCCCTGGATGGGCATGGGGAACCCCCCGCGACCCTAATAGAGGATAAGGCGGGAAATAATGAATGAATGAATGCTTAACGCAAATTATCCAACCAAATCATCCACAACCCAAATAAAACATGTTTTATTTTGTTCATGATAATTAATAAACTGAATAAATGTGAATAACAATGCATGCAGAAAAGCAGCTGGTATACAGTCATTGTAATTGTACATCTAGAAAGACTATCTATATGATAAGTGAAAGAAATATATTAAAAAATGATTGTAAAAAGGAAGTGAAAATATATATGTTTTTGTAGGCATGTGTTTGTGTCTTACATCAGTCTGCTGTAGGTTTGTTCCTGGTAGACCTGATTCCTTACATACTCAATATACACAGAAAAGTAAGTCTGAGCATGAAGATGTATGATGTCACACACATCAGAAATTAGGACATTCTCATCCACCCGAGTCAGCAGATCTTGCAAGAACCTGTGGTAGGTGTAAAGGATTGTTACGTTCTTCTTAAATGCATTACACTTATAACACAGTCATTATAAAGTTTGCTACAATTTGTATACTATTTCTAAAACATCCCCAATCTTAATTAATCCTGTCCTACAACTACACTCTACTCATAGATATTGCAGTCTTACTTTTATTGTGTACAGTTGGACACTCAACATTGTTTTTCACTACAAAACACTCATTTTACATTTGTTAAACATTCAACACAATTTTACCAGAATAACTTGTTATACACTGTACTTGCTACACACATTGGTAAACCAAATTAACAGTCCTAATGCACTTGCATACATATTACAATCCAAATAGTTTTAGATCACATGCACAAAGATTTCAACTTAAAGATTTCAACCTAACTTAAAACTAACTGACTACCAGACCAGAAAGATCTTAGTAAGCATGTTATTTGTTCAAGCATAGAATAAGAAAGTAAAAAAAAAAAAGCTAGTATGGCCTTTTTTTGTAAAGATTGTCAGGCCAGGAAAATTTGGCAGTGCAGTTCAAGTTGAAACGATGTTCTTTGGACAGACAACAGCAAATTGGAGATGTTAGTCCATAATACACTGTCCATACTACACTGCCCTATCGCAAAAAAATAAATCACAAACAACTCAACACTATCAAGATAGTGGAGTGATCACGATTTTGACATTTGAGGCGGCCACAGGACCTGAACAACTTAAAGACATTGTAGCCATAAACTATAAACTAATGTTGTTCTAAAATCAGATATGAGTCACACAACAAGACATCAATCTCATGCTTAAATCTAAAACAGAATGACTAAAAAAAGGACCCAACTAAAATGCTTGGGTGGAACTGTCCAGAAACCTTAACAAACGGAACTACGTGACGTCAGTTTTTGTTAAATAAATAATCACACAATGCAATTAGCTGATAAGCTTATAATGATAATAAATGAAGACATCTGTAATATAATAGAATTTTAATAAATAGAATAAAATAGAATTTAATCTCTTAATAGAATTATAATTGAACTGATTTTAACCTAGATTACAATAAAGGCACTGACCTCTGGCTGACCTCGTGCACCTGTGAGATGTTTGAGAACAGTGACTTCTTGTCATGGACAACTAGTGTGTCATCAAGTTCCCTTGAACCAAGAAAGTGATCTCTGAATACGTTTAGTGAGCGATAGTATGTTGCCTCTGTTGTCACAACCTCAAACAGGCACTAAAGGTGAAACACATCATTGTGGAACCCATAAATATTTTTCTCATCAAATAAAAAATTATTACAACAGCATTATTTAGGTAAAATACCAGCAGCACAAGAAAACACACTTTTCATGTAAGTAGGAAGTGAACAGAAGGAAGCATTTACCTATTATTAAACCTTTGACTGCTTAAATGACCACTATTATGTTGTATATAGTATTTCATTACATCTTTTTAATTTTATATATCTTATATCTTATATATTTTATAACTTTGTAGTACTTGTGTAATACAGTCTATTTGCTGCTGACAACAAAGTCAACATTAATTTCCTAATGGTGGGACTAATAAAGGTTTAATCATTCATCCATGCATTATCTCTCACTTTATCCTCTATTAGGGTCGCAGGGGGGTTTCCCATGCCCATCCAGGGGAGAACGTTTTGTGCGCTGGGCAGATACACCCAGGACAGGGCGCCTATCTATATATATTGTTCCATGTTTTTGGACTGTGGAAGGAAACCGTGTGGACACCGGGAGAACATGGAAACTCCACCCAGATGGGGATTCAAACCAGAAATCCCTAGCGCTGAGAGGCGATCGTGCTAACTACTAAGCCACCCCAGGTTTTATCTTATCTTATTAAAATTTTACTGCACTACCAACACATTCATCTTGTCCAGTTTTGATAGCAGGTTATTATATTGAACTAGAAACCAAAATAAACTAATATTAAACAACAAGAGAATGTACATGAATATTACTGTTTTATTTTTTGATACTGTACTAAAGGCGATTTCTTATCCTGACCTCAAAACACATGTCTAGTTATAACTTTATCACACAGACTCTTCTATGTAACCTGCTTTGAGTTTTTATGATTAAGTTTCTAGCTTAAGGTTCTCCCAATAGCAACAGAGCCTAGATAATGGTGATTTAATAAAATCCCTATTTATTAATATGGATCATTTATTGTACCTTATTCAGTGTGTTATACTTTAGGTTATGTGGGGGTATTTTCTAATGTGATGCTATTGTCATGTATGTGCC
Source organism: Corydoras maculifer (assembly GCA_019802435.1). NCBI lineage: Eukaryota > Metazoa > Chordata > Actinopteri > Siluriformes > Callichthyidae > Corydoras > Corydoras maculifer. Next base: position 298,894 of record JAFMOD010000537.1, on the reverse strand, counting down.
TTACCTCCTGTTTCTGTATTTCTGTACGAGTGAGCGTGTTCAGAATGCCACTCTCCCTCACGACACTGAGGTGCTGCCAAAGTGTTGCCTGTCCCTGTATAACATATTCACTCACACATAATTTACGAGAAGTGCTTCTCATACATTCGAACACCTCTGACCATGCATGCGAGCACACACACATACACAGATACACACAGACAGAGTAAATACAGTAGTTATATTTTTACAATTTGGCCAAAAATATGTCATTTTGATGTTTAGAGTTCTAATCTAGGCATGCATTAGTTGGTTAGGTTAATGCTCAGTAACCTTATGTGTCATTAATACCAGACTAATTGCATTAAAAGATTTATACATTTAGCCCAATTTGTCATATTCTTATATGGCTGCCTGCCCTCCTCCACATTTGACATGGTTTGCATTTTAATTTCTTCTGATTATTACAGTTGTACATAGTGGTTGAAAGAGTTTCAGTAGTCTTTTCACTCACTAAAACAATTCTAGCCATTCTTTTTTCATTAGCATATCTGCCAGTACACTTCATTTTCACATGAATCCTTCTAAATTTACCTTCCTCTACTTTAAATTTACAAAATGTTCGTACTTCCACTGATTTCATAGCGGTAACCACATTTTCATTGTTAAAATGCCAGTTTGATAGGGTGTAATGGAGAAGTATGTAAAAGAATCTAACCACAAGAAAAGGCTAAATGCATTAGAAAAAATCCAATTAGTCATGTCTAACCTGTAAAAAAGTCATCCTTATACATGTTCCTGATTTAAAGTGTATTTTTCAAAAGTGTAAATAAATCAAACCTTTTCTCTTTTACCATAAGCATAACAGATATAAGTGCTACTGATCAACTTCTTCCGCTTACCTTTACTGAGAGAGAGAGAAAGAGAGAAACAGCAAGAGAGAGAAAAACAAAGAAAATCCTTTTAAAATGACATTAATTGAAAACAAACAACCTGCAGTTCTTTAATTAAAGAAATTTAGAAAATACAACAACATAAAAGGGGAAAATGTGTGTTTAGCTTTATGAGTCACATCACCTTCTTTTGGTTTCCTTTTTAATTGTTTAAGAAGATTATACTAATTGCACAACATAATCAAATCTTTCAGCAGACTCACAATTTTTTTACAAAGTTGCATGTGAAGTGCTGAATAGAGTTTGTTTCTTTTATATTTATTCGCGATGACCTCATCTGATTTCAGTTAAAAAAAAAAAAATATGTTGAACATGCAAATGCCAGATTTAATGCTGGTCTTAATAATAATATTTTGATTACAAATTACACGTTTTTCTGTAGTGTTGTGTATTGTGTTGTTTTAATCAGAACCAGAATACTTTATTATTACCTGGGGGTGGGATTGCAGTAGTGTAGTATAATTTTGTACTAGTGTTGTTTAGTTTATTATATTGTGTTGTGTTGCTTTTTATTGTTTCATGGTTTGATTCTTACTGTGTCTCATCTTCAGTCTCTGATTGTTTCCTAACACATTTCTTTTTCTCTAGAACATAGGGAAGAAACATGTTGCATCATGTTATACTTTTACTTTAATAATTACTGCAGTAGTTTTAAAATGCGAACATTTTAGGGAAGTGACTAAAGTTATGATAAGAATACTTACCATTTATTGCTTTCCTAGGGGGTTGGTCTCCACTACCTGTTCCACAGGTGGAATGCGTTCTGATTGGTGGACGGCCTCCCCTTGGTGATAACATGTATGCAAGGACTGGCTGTGTTTTCCGCCTTTCTCTATGATGTCTACGTAAAGTTTCAAGTGGGCGTGGTGGAGGTCTAGGTGGTGTGCTGGGTACTATGATGTCATCAGAGGGCTGAAGTTGCAGATAGATGGGTTCTTCAGGCGAAGTACAGAACACCTCCATGCTCTCATATACATTTTCATTTGGAACGTTCTCCATTCGGGTGTGATAGACCCGAAAACTCCAGCAGCTGGAGCATTGGGATTCTGTGAAAAATTGAGCAGGTTCCTGGGAAGTCGAGGTTTGTTGTGTACTTGCCATGTGTGTGCTATCAATATGTGTATTAGCTGCATGTGTGGACATGTGTAACGTTACAGAATGTCCCGGATTACTTGTCTTACATAATAATGTCATTTGTTTATCCTGCTTTTGTAGTGCACACTTATGAGTGTTCTTGTTGTGGTTGTCCTCCTGATCTTCAGGAACCCACATTAGCTTCATACCAGGCCTGTGAAGGTGGCAGACACAGTGGCAGTGTTTTTCTTCTAGACTGTGTGAGGTTGGCTCTGAGCTCTGCTCCCCTGGGAGATCATCATCCATCTCACTTCCATCTGGTTCTATACAAAACATGCACACACACAATATTCATATTTATAGTTGGTTACTTTTTTCCAAATTCCTGCCTGCCTTATTTAATTTAATGTGTTTTATAATCAATTTTCCTTATCTTTGTTTCTTTTCCCTTTGGACCTGTTTCTATTCAATATTGCATTTATATTTTCAACCTCATATTTATATATATTTTCTTTCTCTTTTCTCAGTGACATTGGATGCAATACATTTTGTCTGAATATGTACACTATATGGACAGTCATATTGTGACACACTATTTAATCTCTGTTTTCATTTGGTCCCATTGGCCCAAGTGTAAAAAAACACACATTGGCATACATTTCAAACAACTGTAGGCTTTTAATTTAACACTTAATACACATGCTAAAAAGACTGTAGTAATAAATATACCTGAGCGACCCGCTCCCACATTCCTCTGCTTCCTCATGTTTTCTTTTGGTGAGTGTGTCTGGTCTATCTGATTAGAAGAAGGTTCTTTATATTTTGAAGGTGGTGTGTGTGTTTGTGATATATACGGTCTTTGATTCTGTGTTGTAAAAGTTGTGTTTGATGTGCTAGGTATGTTGTGCGTACATGGTAAATGTGTTGTATTTGAAGTGTGTGTGACCTGTGTTGTGAAGGTTGTGTGTCGATTGTATTTTGTAGGTTGTGTGGAAAGAAAGTTTGGTTTTGGTTTTGGAGGCAGGTTGGGCTTCTGATTGGGTTCAAATTTTAAGTTGGACATCTTTATGTAGTGAAATGTTTATTGGAATTTTTGGGGATTTTTTTTCCTCCTGCAGATCTGAAACTTCCCTGAAATGAGTAAAACAATGAGGAAGAAATTATTACACAGCTCATTCACAGTCTGTCTGTTTTAAACCTAAAATTAGCAACAAAAATAAATCTATATGAATTATTTATAATAAAGAAGTGCAGAAAAAGAAAACATTAGACGAAACATTTATGCTCATTTTATTTATTGTTGCAGTTTACTTTGTGTATCATATATTGATAATACATATATTTTACACATGAATGTTATCACCAACCTGTTTTTTTGTTTATGTGCTCACCTGTTGCCTATAAAACGTAAAATAATATAAGGACTGTAATAAGCTTATTTCTAAAAAAATAGTTAAAGACTAATTTGAAAACAGTAAACTGGACTGTGTTTCTGGTAAAAGCAAAGCTCAGTGTTGCGCATGTGCATTAGAGTATTACAAATGCAAGAAAAAGCAGCAGATTTTTTGTTATTCAACTTCATCATTAACATTCTAAAAAATGCCTGCCATGTGGTGGTTATGTACTAAAAATTATTAATAATAACACAAATTTTTATAATAATAATTATTATTATTTATTTATTTTTACATTTATTTTTATTATCCATCCATCCATTATCTTCCACTTTATCCTATATTAGGGTCACGGGGGGGTTCCTCATGCCCATCCAGGGGAGAAAGTTTCGGGCGCTGGGCAGATACACCCAGGACAGGGTGCCAACCTATCGCTATATATATAGGCACGGTGGCTTAGTGGTTAGCACATTCGCCTCTCAGCGCTAGGGATTCCCGGTTCGAATCCCCCATGAAAACCCATTTCCATGTTCTCCCTGTGTCTGCGTGGGTTTTCTCCGGGTTCTCCGGTTTCCTCCCACAGTCCAAAAACATGGATCAAGTTAATTGATTTCTCAAAATTGCCCCATTTAGAGTGTGTCTGTGTGAGGGAGTGTGTGCCCAGCGATGGATTGGCGCCCTGTCCTGGGTCTATCTGCCCAGCGCCCGAGAGGTTCTCCCCTGGATGGGCATGGGGAACCCCACCGCGACCCTAATAGAGGATAAGCGGGAGATAATGAATGAATGAATATATATATATATATATATATATATATATATATATATATATATATATATACTGTATATATAGTGGTTAGCACGTTTGCCTCTCAGCGCTAGGGATTCCCGGTTCGAATCCCAATCTGGGTGGAGTTCCCATGTTCTCCCCGTGGCCGCGCGGGTTTCCTCCGGGTTCTCCGGTTTCCTCCCACAGTCCAAAAACATGGATCAAGTCAATTGAGTTCTCCAAATTCCCCCATATAGAGTGTGTTTGTGTGCGTGTCTGTGTGAGTGAGTGTGTGCCCAGCGTGTGTCCTGGGTGTATCTGCCCAGCGCCCGAAACATTCTCCCCTGGATGGGAATGGGTAAACCCCCCCCCCCACACGACCCTAATATAGGATAAAGCGGAAGAAAATGAATAGATGGATGAAAGATACATCTAATGTGTCTATTCTGAGAACTACTTAAAAAAAAAAAAGTGTAATAGGAATAGAGATCAGCATGTACAAAATAAAATAAAATAGGTATTGTTTGAGAAATTCTACCTTGATGGACATAACCATATGGGTTCACGAGTCTTTATCAAGAAATGCATCCTGAAACTGTATTATACAAAGAGGAAGAGAAAAGTTTGCTGGGCCTAAAGTTATATGAGTCCAGGTTTCGTTTTGTTTTTAGAGAAAAAAACAATTGTACGGGGGGGGGGGGGGGGGGGGGGGGGGGGGGGGGGGGGGGGGGGGGGGGGGGGGGGGGGGGGGGGGGGGGGGGGGGGGGGGGGGGGGGGGGGGGGGGGGGGGTATCTGCCCAGCGCCCGAGACGTTCTCCCCTGGATGGGCATGGGGAACCCCACCGCGACCCTAATAGAGGATAAGCGGAAGATAATGAATGAATGAATGAATATATATATATATATATATATATATATATATATATATATATATATATATATATATATAAACATACATACATACAGAAGGGGTGGGTTTGCCAAATGTAACCATCCTCAGATAACTACATATACATCACATTTACATTTACATTTAGTCATTTAGCAGATGCTTTTATCCAAAGCGACTTACAAATGAAAACATTACAAATCAAAAGTTATGCAGAAAACCAACTACACTGTAAATTCATCAAACCTGATTGTTATTTGATGCTGCGCCCCCCCCCCCACTTTTTTTTTTTTTTTACAACAGGCATTTGTTTAAGAGATGCGTCTTCAGTAGTTTCTTAAAACGGCTTAGTGATACTGCTTTAAGGACAGAGTTGGGAAGATCGTTCCACCATTTTGCAGTGGTAAACGCCACGGAGTGAGATTTAGCTCCTCGGTGAGGTGGAATCACCAGGCAGCACTGGAGCGACGATTGCCGTTGACACAATAAATAACAATTACATATAATTACAAGCAAGGAAATAATTGATTTGATCAAATTTGAAATTTGATTTGCAGGTAAACAATTTTTCTGATCAAATGTTAAACTAAGGAATCTTAGTTAATCTTGATTATACAGATAGAACTGCATAATGAACACTTCCAGTCCTTCTGGTGACCAAAATAACACCATAAAAAACTGCAAATCACTGAAAACAAAAAAACTACTAAATAAAATGGCAAATAAAATTAAGCAAAATAATACTAATATTACTTAAAAATATCGCAAAGCAAGTTCAACGGATATAGCTTATATAACCTAACCTAAAAAGTTAACAAACTTAAATAAACAAAATTGATACCTACAAAATATATACAAATAGTAATGACAAAAAAAATTATACATCAACATAAATACAACTATATAAATAACAAAGTTTGCATAGAAAGTACAAACTATAAGACAACTTAACTGAAATAACTACAACAATAAATTTTACAAAATTAAATATCTACATAAGCTAAATAAGAATATAGAATGCTCTATACCTCACTCCTGTGGTGGTAGCACGTAACAAGGAGAGTCATGTGTGAGTGAGTATGATTGTGTGTGTGTGCGTGTGTGTGTGCGTGTGTGAATGTGAGTCTATATGTATATGAGGGTGTGTTTTCTCTTTCAGACAGTAAATGTACCTAATGGTCACTTCTTCTTTTTACTGCTTCTTTTTTCATTGAGAGGAAGTGAGAGCCGTCTGACCTTTTATTTTTTTAATCCTATACTGGTGTGTTTATTTTATGTTAAAACCAATTTTAATGGTTTATTTAATGCAGAATTTTTTTTTAAGAAAAGTCATAGCAATAAACATAGGTACTGTATGTATTTGGGTATGATACCTAAAACATATAAAAACACACCCACACACACAAGATACACGCATAGATTTATAGAGTGAGGAAGTAAGCTGCAAAAAAACTTCCAGAGGGAAAATGAAATCTTTTAGTTATTTGTGTAAATGCATGGGTGTATATTTTACAGAAATTATGAAACTATTTTGTTTTGCAGTATTTATTTTCCACAAGATAAAGCAACATTAATGTGCTGTACCATGTACATCATTAATCACACTGTATTTATTATATACATTTACACTTCTAGAGAACGACATGCTTGGAAAAGCTATCCTTTGCTACATTTACAGCCTCAAGTGGAATGCACTGTGAATGAAGAGTAGTCAAGTTACCATAGTTATTTTTCTACATTTATTCCCATTCATGTAGAGTAAAGCAGAAAAGCAACAGGGAAGTCATGTTTTCATGATTATTATTTATTTCACAACATTATGGATGATGAAATGACATAAGCTGATTTACCTAAAGTGTTCATTGTATTTTACTCTTATCCTTTGAAGTACAAACAATTCAGTGAATAACTACTTCGGTACCAAAACATAATAAAAAATTATATATGTGTCATTTTTGGAAGAAATATTAGCTACTTCTTTAAGTAAGCATTGGGCTAATTGTGTCTACAGCACCTGTCTGTGTATTTACTTTTAGTATTTTTAGTTTGAGCATTTCTCCAGAATAAAGAAGATATAAAAACTGTAAGAGCAAAAAGTAACAATTACACCTACTTCCAGAATCTTTCACTGTTCTAATAAACCCTTGAGGTTCAACACTGAAATTTACTCAGATGAAAAATCAGGATGTGAGTAATAGCATTAGAGGCATTACATGTCATTATTTAATATGAGTTTGTTGCTATTCTTTTATGTTTAAGTGAGAATCTCAAATTAAAATATAAATAATGATATGAGTGTAAGAAAAACGTATTATGTAACTTATTCCTTAGTACTGTTTTAATAAAAAACCTCCCACTACAGTGATATTTTTGTAGCTGGACTTTAAAAATAAAGTTAATTTTCTGTTTAATGTAAAAAGTGTAAATGCTTGGAGAATCATTGGGACAACAGCAATCTGTGAATATGTTTAAATATAACCTAATGTGTAAGTAAGGTGAAAACTGATACTGATAAATAAGATATAGAAACAAACACACCGTACATACATTATACGACAAATTTGTGTCTTAAAGTCTACAAATGCAAAAATACAGCTACAGTTTTTAGTTACGAGGTAGCTGTTTCTAACAATGTTTCCAGTATGTGCACATTGTTATAAAAATTCAGTATCATATAATTGTATAATAGTAATGTTCTGGTTAGAACTTGTTAGTCAGCATGCTTTACAGAAATTATTCTATTTACTAACAAACTATTGTGTCAAATTGGTCCTGTGCTAGTGCTGTATCATTCTATTGCAGTCTGCAGGATCTTATGAGTAGTACTTTAGTATTTCTCTGGTGCTTTAATTGTGTTGCTGTGGATGTCTTGAGGTGGTACTTTAGTGGTTGTGTTATAATTGTGCTTTGCTGTTGTGATTTTACCCAAAATAAATTTTTGGAAGTAGTGGGTATTTGAAAGGTCCTGTGACAATCCTGTGATAGTCCTATTTTAATTCAGTAGCTTTTTTGATGGTTTACTGATGGTTCTGTGATATTATTTTATAATTCTGCCTTGGATGGGTCCTGTGGTGATAATGTTGCAGTTGTCTGATAGTGCTGTGGTGGTTTTGAGTTTTGTGGTGCTAAGGAAATCATTGTGGTGATGAGACGTTTTTATTTTTAGTAAATTACTTGTATAGTTTGTTAAAGTGGGAACAATTAAGCTTCAGTCAGAAGTGCTAACTAAACCTGGTGTATAGGAACATTGAGTGGATACATTTACCTAATCAAGAGTCAAGTGTGTGTAATGTGGAAATTTGTTTGTACTCTACAAGACCACACACCCTCCTCCAGAACTTTGGACATAATTGGGGTTGAGGTCATTGGGTAGTTTGCCATTGTCTCCCCATATGTTCAGCTCACCAAACACCCCAGTTTCAATCATCTCCTCCTGCCATGGAATTGGAATGTTACCTGTCGCAAACTCATTATAGAAGTCGGTATCTTTAGCTTCGATCACTACACCTTTAATTGTACTGAATGCTCCAACGTCATCAATGTTCTTAGCATACACCATTTTAGGATCAGGAACAAATGGAGGTGAAAGCATACCTGAGGAAGAGAGTAAGAGAGAAAAAAAAAGTGAAAATTTGTAAAAATCTGATTTATTTATAATTCTTTTCTATTATATTCTAATAATAATTTTAAATTTATATACTTTCCATTTTTTATATATATTTTTTATAATATATATTTTTACCAAAATGCTGTACAACAAAATTACAGAATGTAATTTATTTCTGCTCTCATATAGTAGAATAAAACATGTAACATGGCAGTGCACAGGACAGAAATGACAATTCAGACAGATAACGATGCTAATTAAGCCAAAAAATGTACTTAGTTTTGACTTATGACTCTCATTGCATTCCATTTAGCAATTTTTACAGACTTATTAAATTTAGGATCTGTAAAGAAATTCAGGTCAAATGTATAACAACTTCTGTTATGGTTCCTTTAATTCTTAGATAAATTACCTTTAGTACTGAACTTTTTAGAACACTCTTTGCCATAAGATGACATGAACCAAAGGTAAAAAAAATTATGTGTAGCCTAAGATACCCTTGGTTTCACATTTCAGGTATGTTGTTTTCTAATCGTCTGCTTCAGAAACCTAGATATAAATATATAAAGGTATAAATAATATAGATATTATAGACGTGATAAAATGTGAAAATTGCCTAAGTTTGTGTTACATTGCATTAGGTCATTTTGCAGATGGTTTTTATCAACAGTACTATATAACCCTACATTTCTTGTTGGAATCAGATGAAAGGTGAAATAGCACCCCTGGAGCAATCAGGGTTGAGCTACCTTTAGGGGTTTGATCCCCAAATTTACAGACAGATTAGGTAATCTTAACCAGTAAGATGCCATTCCCTTATACCACTTTATGTTTCAGTATGTGTGTATACCAGCTTCCAGTTGACCCCAGTGCAGATCTTTAAATAATGATTGGTTCTTCAGTTCTGTACAATCATTATTTTTAAAGCCAAGTCGTTTTTCTGGATTTTTCTCCATCAGACCATTACACAGATCCTTCAGCTCAGTACTGAATGTAGGGGGGTAGGAGGGGGGGTCGTTCAGGATTCGCCTTGTCACCTCACTGTTCTCCACCTGATCAGTAATAATAATAATGATAATAACAATAATAATTGTATTAATATTAATAATTAGAATAATGATTGTTGTTATTACAAAGTGGCTTAGTGGTTAGCACGTTCGCCTCTCAGCACTAGGGATTCCCGGTTCGAATCCCCATCTGGGTGGAGTTTCCATGTTCTCCCCATGTCCGCGTGGGTTTCCTCCGGGTTCTCCGGTTTCCTCCCACAGTCCAAAAACATGGATCAACTCAATTGAGTTCTCCAAATTGCCCCATATAGAGTGTGTTTGTGTGTGTGTCTGTGCGTGTAAGTGTGTGCCCAGGGATGGATTGGCGCCCTGTCCTGGGTTTGTCTGCCCAGCACCCGAGGCGTTCTCCCCTGGATGGGCATAGGGAACCCCACCGCGACTTTAATATAGGATAAAGCGGAAGATAATGAATAAATAAATGAATGAATGTTATTGCATAAGTAAGTGTGTGTGTGTTTTTGTGTTAATGAGGTAAATTTGCATTTGCATGGATGATTATCAAAGATGTGCATTCAAATAACTATGAATGTAAACAATGTATGATATACCTGTTCTCCTCTGACCCTAAATGGTCCTTTAGCTGCGACCATCTCGTACAGAGTCACACCCAATGTAAAATAATCTACACTGTAGTCATACTCCTTTTCTTGCAACAGCTCAGGAGCCATAAAACCTGTAATACATACACACATTTAAACATGTAGACACACTTTTTTATAGAGATGGTTTGTTATAAATGTTTAGTTTAAAATGGAGTCTATTATATTACAAAAAAAACACCTGTGTGTTGTCACAGTGTTTGTATGCATACGTTACGATCATGATAGTGTTAATCAAGAGAGAAATTATGACATAAGACAATCTAGTATTTTTTCAGGTTTAAAAACCAAATAGTTTTAGTGAGTTGAGGTAATTTATGTATGTATGTATGTGAAAGTTTATTTTTATGCGTGTTTGTATATGTGTGAGGAACCTGGTGTTCCTGCATATCCTTTTGTTTTGTCTTTTCCAGGTTTAAGTTCAACAGCCAAACCCAGGTCAGACAATCGAACATGACCTAATGAACACACACACACACACACACACACACACAAACAAACAAATAAAAAAAGACACAACGAATATTACAGAAGTAAAAGATTTTACGGTTTATAGTATATAAGTATAAGTAATGGTGGCACAGTGGCTTAGTGGTTAGCATGTTTGCCTCTCAGCACTAGGGATTCCCGGTTCGAATCCTCATCTGGGTGGAGTTTCCATGTTCTCCCCGTATCCGTGTGGGTTTCCTCCGGGTTCTCCGGTTTCCTCCCACAGTCCAAAAACATGGATCAAGTCAATTGAGTTCTCCAAATTCCCCCATATAGAGTGTGTATGTGTGCGTGTCTGTGTGAGTGAGTGTGTGCCCAGCGATAGAGTGTCATCCTGTCCTGGGTGTATCTGCCCAGCGCCCGAAACGTTCTTCCCTGGATGGGCATGGGGAACCCCCCGCGACCCTAATATATGATAAAGCGGAAGATAATGGATGGATGGATGGAAGTATAAGTAGTATTTCATGGTTTTCTGAATAATCACATTAAAAAAGGTTCAGAAAATTGTGTGTGTGTTTGTGTGTGTGTTTATATTTGTACCTGCATCATCCAATAGAACATTCTCAGGTTTTAGGTCTCTGTAAATAATTCTGTGCTGATGTAAATGTTCTAATCCACAAATAATCTGAGCACAGTAGAAACATGCTCTCACTTCATTAAAACCTGGGTTCTTCTCATCTACATTATACATGTGATACCTACAGAGAGAGATACACTATATGAAACATGTAATACATAAAAAGACATTTAATTATAGATAACTTACGTAAGACTTTGTCCTAACTTTAGATTGAGAAAACCAAATCAAACAAATCATATAAAAATATTAGACAATTACTAGGTCATTTATTTATTAAGAAAAAAATCCAATTCTGTATTACATTCCTGTGAGAGGCAAGATTATGTATACATTTTGGACTGGCAGATGCAAGATGCAAGTGGGTGCCCTATTTTATTTAACAGGTGTTTTACAGATAAAACAAGGTCTTTGCAATGGGTTTGGTTATGTTGCAATGCATTGTTACTCTTTCTTCAAATCGAAGCATATGAAGTATTTTTTATAATACTTTTAATTTAAAACAAAAAGTTTATTTTATGTGTATATTCTCCTCTGATTTTTCTGGTTTCTGTTCGGGTTACCATTTATACCTGATTGTCTTTCCATTGACTGAAGACACCTGACTCTAATTTAACCTTTAAATTCTGATCCTAAAAGATCAAACACTTTTTCATCTCACAGACATGTAATAATGGATCATTTTCCTTGATGCAAAGGAATGATACTGGAATGATACTGGAATGCTTGTAGCATGTAGTACCTGAGGTCTCCTCCATTCATAATGGTCATGACAAGACAGAGATCTGTTTTGGTTTGAAAGGCATAAGCCAGAGAAACAATGAAGCGACTGTGTACTTTTGCAAGGATTCTCTTTTCCACTATTGCACCCTGACACACACACACACACACACACACACACACACACTCAAAGTTAAATAATACACACCAATGTACATACATACATACACAAACAAACATTTTATTTATTTAATAAACATTTTTATAATAATTTTAACTAACCTTTTAGTTTACTGGTTTTGTAATAACCCCAAACATATCTCTATAGTTTTGACAAAATGGTTTGAGGACAACAAAATGAGGGTTATAGATCATCACAAAGCCCTGACCTTAATCCTATAAAGAATTTATAGAAAAATTAAAAAGCATGTGTTAGCAAAAAGGCCTAAAACATGACTAAGCTAATGAGTTCTGTCAGGAGAACTTTACCCTCTATAAGGGTCGCGGTGGGGTTCCCCATGCCCATCCAGGGGAGAACATCTCGGGCACTGGGCAGATAGACCCAGGACAGGGCGCCAATCGCTGGGCACACACTCACTCACACAGACACACTCTATATAGGCCAATTTTGAGAATTCAATTGACTTGATCCATGTTTTTGGACTGTGGGAGGAAACCGGAGAACCCGGAGAAAACCCACGCAGACACGGGGAGAACATGGAAACTCCACCCAGATGGGGATTCGAACCGGGAATCCCTAGCGCTGAGAGGCGAACGTGCTAACCACTAAGCCACTGTGCCCCCTGTTACAAAATAAATTTAAAAAATTATAATTTAAAGCCCATGGTTTTAAATACTAATCACATGTATGTTAACTTTTGAGCCATGGTAAATGTGATTAAAAATTTTAGCTTAAATAAATATTTGTAAAGGCACATCATTCGAAAATTTTTGGATTATAGGACAATTTGATGTAGACAAACTAATAATTGTGAACTACTTGTATTCTTTTTTTTTTTTTCAAAAAGGCTGATAAGTCTAATAGGTTGTTGCTTATATATCTATAGGTATGTCTTTTTTGACACCAGATGTGTACTCAGAAGGATAGTGTCAAAATCTCCTACTCAAAGTATTAGATGTTACTTCCTTTTGGTATTTGATATTAAAGAGAGAGATTCATGATTTCAGCTTCAAGTTACCATTATTGACTGAAGCATATGGACTGCAAGTATACTGTCAGATCTGCAAATTCTGACCAGATGGGACTCTTATTTGACAGTAATTTACTCTCTCTCTCACTTATTCTTGTTGGGTCTGTGCATTAGGCTCTTACTTCATAGCCTTTGCGCTTCTTCAGGCGCTTCTTGTTTAGTTTCTTATTAGCATACATCTTGCCAGTGGCTTTCATCTGACAGGCATGGACCTCACCAAATCCTCCCTTTCCAAGAACGCGGAAATCCATGAACCAGTCCTCTGCAACTGACTGACTCTCCAGCCATTTAAACTGGACATAGCGCAAGAAGTAAGGACTGGATTTAAATGGCTCCAGTGCATTTTTTTCCAAATGTTTCAGCAGCTGCAGCTCACTCTCTTTAAAGAGGTCTGTTCTGCTGTTCTTCAGGTCTTCTTTTACACGGCTGATGGCTTTTTCTTCCAAAAAGCCACAGAACTCTTTGGAACTTGACTCATAGTATTGCTTCACCATCCTTTGAGCTTTCTGAACGCGGTCCTTTTCTGTCATTGTGCTATAATCTTCCACCTCCTTCCAGAACTCGCCAGTGGCTTTGAATGCAGCGTCATTTGACAGGAACTGCTGAAAGAGCCTCTTTCCAATTGGCTGCTGCACACACATGCTGTCAAAAGTGGAATCTACAGTGCTTTTCATATGCTCACACTCGCGTATGTGAGGCAGGTTCAGTTTAGCACGGTACTTCTTATCTCGCATCATCGCTGCAGCTGATGCATCCATACTCCCCCGTGCTGACACATAAGCCGAGTTTGCCACAACTGTTTCTAAACCACCGAGATCCATTTCTGCCAAACACCTGAGGGCATCAAAGCATTTGAGACATTAGAAAGATTAAGAAAGTGATCTCAGGAAATAAAAACACATTGGCCTAATTAATTATTAATATTTAAATCCCATTTTCCCCCAAATATTTGAACTTCCACAAATGATAATCAAGCAAGTGATATTTACCTTATATGAACAAAAATCAACAATAAAAATAATAATAACAATAATAATAATGAACTTAAATGAACTTTTCACATTCAAACAACAAACCACAAGTTAACTAATTTTCTAACTAATTAGAAAACAATAGGCCACTAGTTTGTTTAAAGTTGACCCTTGCACTTTTTTCATCCTTTTTTTCATTAGAGTTGTGATGCAATAAAAAGCACTGTCAACATACATTTGACAGGAAACTAAATAAAGCTTGCACATTGCCTCCGAACCTCTGAAACTTGTGCAGCATGCATCTTAACACTTTACAGACCTGTTATTACTTTGATGCACACAAATAAATGGCAAGATTCATAATGAGTATTTGATTTTTTTTTCTATTTACCCAGTTAAATACCTAATTTTCATTTTGTGTAGGATTCAGGGGCCAGATTTAATGTATCTGCGTTGATGTTTTAAGCATGCAGGTTTCCTTCTTACAATTTTGGTTTCATTCTCGCTCACTCACATGCATGCATGCCACCTATCTCACACAATTTCACATTCTAAGCAAAGTGAAGTGATTTATTTTGCCTACTGTGCAGATACACAGAGGAATTTATCCTCCACATTTAACCCAATTCAGTGAAAGAGCAATGCAGATCAAAACCTCTTTCTTTAACTGTAATGTTTTTTTCCCCTTGCAATTTTTACGTACATCTTTTGATGTCTGGTGCTTTATACAGCTTCTCACTAAGTGCAAGTATTATGCAAAGGAAACTTGAGTTTGAAAAGCAAAGGTTAAAATCAAGAGTGTGATGATTCACACAGTAGCCAGGTTTACCTGGTCATAATTTTCAGCTTGTTTTGAATAAATTAAATGTTCAAAAAGTACATATTAATAATGATTTGTTTTAATCTGCAAAATATTTCACTGTAATATACTATTTCATTAGAACACTGTAACATTCTATAAAACATTAACATTTTGCTCGACCAGTAGTGCAAGACAGAACCATCAGTAGCTAAAACAGTACATATTGGAAACATCTCACATTCACATATTGGAAACGCAACTCACATTCACATCATTAGAACAGCAACGATTAAGTTTAAAAACAGCTATTAACTTGTGGTTAAGGAACTGGTCTTGTGACCTAAAGTTCCCTGGTACATTTCCTGGTGCTTGTTCAAGACTGCTCTCCGCAAGTGTGCTCAATTCACTAGTGTATATGTGTGGGTTTCACTCTGGGGGGGGGGGGGGGGGGGGGGGGGGGGGGGGGGGGGGGGGGGGGGGGGGGGGGGGGGGGGGGGGGGGGGGGGGGGGGGGGGGGGGGGGGGGGGGGGGGGTATATATATATATATATATATATATATATATATATATATATATATATATATATATATATATATATATATATATATAAGGGCACGGTGGCTTAGTGGTTAGCACTCTCAGCACTAGGGATGCCTGGGTCGAATCCCCATCTGGGTGGGGGGGTTCTCCTGTTTCCTCCCACAGTCCAAAAACATGGATCAATTCAACTAAGTTCTCCAAATTGCCCCATATAGAGTGTGTTTGTGTGCGTGTCTGTGTGAGTGTGTGCCCAGCGATAGATAGATAGACAGGAGCCCTGTCCTGGGTCTGTCTGTCCAGCGCCCGAGACGTTCTCCCCTGGATGGACATGGGGAACCCCCCCAGGACCCTAATATAGGATAAAGTGGAAGATAATGGATGGATGGATATATTGATTCTTTTATTGTTTTACTTTTTACGACTTTAAGCACTACTGTAGTAACATAGAAAATGAAAAAAAGCCATGGGAATCAATAAATGCATAAAACATACCAAAGGAAAAAAATGAGACCATAAGTGACCCAGCAGGGATTACCATTAATATTAGAAAAAAAATATGTATAATATACCTAATATAAAGATAAAAGCATGATAATGAGACCTTAATGCAAAGCAAAGTCTGGGACATACATGTATGTATGTGCATATGCAGGCACTTGTGAAGGCACCACAGCCATTTTTATGAGATGAGATAAATTGTATCAGGTACCCATTTCACTGATCTTTGATACCAGTAATTGCCATGGTACATACATACCTAAGCATATTTAAAACGTTTCAAAATAAGGTAGATCTTATCACACCATTCTGGAACTTTGGCAGGGGCTTAGAGTAATGGATGTGTTTGTGTGGTGGGGGGTTAGTGAGCGTTAATTGGAGGTAATTAGCACACCTGCCGGAGGTTCCGCTACTAATCAGTGTAAAGCCTAAATACGCCTGGCTGAGCTATACAGCATGGAGAAAGCTTGCATCACCAAAAAGGAATGTGTCAGTGGCATATTTGATTAACTAAATTAAGTCAAACACTTTTTAAAAGTTAATAATGTCATCTTTAAATATTAGCATCATTCTAATTGATATTTAAATTCAGTTTCTTTCAGACAGAGCCATAAGTGTTGTGGCCACTGACATTGACAAATGGACATACATATAGACAAATCAATGTTAAGTTTAGATCCCTACAGTTTTACTAGAATTTAGAAAATTATTTTTAAATTAAAAAATTTAGAAAAGTATATATCTAAAAATGGCGGCACGGTGGCTTAGTGGTTAACACGTTCGCCTCTCAGCACTAGGGATTTCCGGTTTGAATCCCCATCTGGATGGAGTTTCTATGTTCTCCCCGTGTCCGTGTGGGTTTCCTCCGGCTTCTCCGGTTTCCTCCCACAGTCCAAAAACATGGATCAAGTCAATTGAATTCTCCAAAATTGCCCCATATAGAGTGTGTCTGTGTGAGTGAGTGTGTGCCCAGCGATGGATTGTCGCCCTGTCCTGGGTCTATCTGCCCAGCGCCTGAGATGTTCTCCCCTTGATGGGCATGGGGAACCCCACCACGACCCAACGGGATATAATTAATGAATGAATGAATGTTTTAAAATAGGATAATTTAGAAGATATTGTACATATTAGAACATATTGGACATGTACATAGAGGACAATCTTGAAAACAGGGACATTATGTCAGGTAACCCTGAAACCTGCATATTCCCCTCTAAAAACTAAATGGCCAGCATGGTAGAAATTTAAAAAAGACAAATTACAGTGATTCCTAAGCAAAAATGCGAAAATAAAGGAGCAAAAAACTGAATGTCAATATAATGAACTAAACTGTGAGTTTATAAGTTTATGTAGGTGTGTTTTTTATTGTGTGTGTATGTATGTGTGGGTTTGTGTGTGCTTTCATGCAAGCATACAAACTTTACATTATTATAATCAATTCTGATCTATGCAAGTATGTGTGCTAAAGAGTGTGCGTGTAGGTTATCTCAGTCTCCAGTGTGCTAATTAAATAATGGGGATAAAGGGGTGTGATTAGTCTCTAGAGGTTTAAGATCAAAGGCACTATTTTTGAGTTTTGACCTGATCACAACCTTAAATCTCATCTTGCTTTATCCCGCTGTCTCTATTGCTCTATAAGCATTATTCAGTGTTAATGCTAGACTTTTTTACTAGTCAAATGCTACTTTACTGCAACACTGTTAGCATGCTATGTTACTACTGCTCTGGCATGCAATTTTACTTTTATAATTCCACGATTAATGGAATTATGCACACTTTTGCACACTAGTTTGTCATTTCTTTTCTTGTTGTGCAAAATATTCCTATAAAACCAAAGAATAAAATTAATTTTCTTAAAAATGAAAGAGTTGGTCCTGTAATTAAGAGATTTAAAAAAGGACCCATTAAAATATGAATTATTTGGTAAGCACTTTACAGTAAATATAATCATTTTTTAATTGTTCAAACCATCATTAGACATATTGCTTACCTGCAGCTCTTACTCCAAAGACCAAAAATTAGGAAAATTAAAATAATCCACAGTTCCTAAATCATCACCATTAAAGATCACACCATTAACTTTCACGGTTTCGATCTCTCCATGTGTCTCCTTTACTATTTCTTACACTCTGTGTCCCAAAGTATCTTTCACTCTCGTTGTGTCTTCTTTCTTCCTCTCTCTCTTTATATCTCCCTCTCTCTCTCCCTCTCTCTCTCTCTCTCTCTCTCTCACTCTCTCACTCTCTTTGGTGCTCTGTATGCTCATCTTTTTCCTTATATCCATGCTCTAGTTTAAATCAATTTCATACTACAATATACCTTAACCAGCAATGGATTGGCGCCCTGTCCTGGGTCTATCTGCCCAGCGCCCGAGACGTTCTCCCCTGGATGGGCATGGGGAACCCCACCGCGACCCTAATAGAGGATAAGTGGGAGATAATGAATGAATGAATGAATATACCTTAACATATTTTATGATTTAAAATCATATTAACCACTTTCACATAGATTATTGTTTACATATCACAAAGATTTAATTTGATAATTGTTATCTATGTATGTCAATTGTCTTTACTCAAAAGACTAGTCAGACTCTTGCAGTCCAAAGTTGGAATAATTCAAAAAGATGAAATGGAACTTCATGTGAATCACCTTTTATTTTTTTTAAAAAGCATACTGAAGAACAAATACAATATAAACAAAATCGCTAACTTTTCTTAGAACAGAATATTTGTTTTTATTACTTTACTCTTTACCACTTTTTGTTTAAAAAAAATACATAATTACTTTGTACTAAAATTACAGTTCTATTTTAGTGTAAAATTAGTCGATTAATACACACTTTAGGCCAAATATTCAGTCCAGGTGATTTATTGTTTTTATTTTAGGTTCATGTTTTACTCATATCTTACCCATTTAAATAAATCATATATAAATAATTCAGAATTAAAAATAATTCTGAAAAAGTTGAATATATTAAAAAACGCACTTGACCATGACTATTGTTTGTTAAATACAGGGTTCTGCTGTTCATTCACTCTAGTACTTGGTAATTGCCTGTGGTGCTGGCTGCGGTTTCTGCATCAGTCATAGTTGATTCGTTTTGCTCTTGAGAGGATGCCACGCCATCCTGCTGAGAAGTATACTGTGAAATTTTAGATTTGAGAAATCCAACCTAAAAACACAATTTAATTCATTAAAAAATAAGTTTATCACATTATACATCAAATATTTACTTAACGTATGTGTGAGATTGTGTGAATAAGTATGTGAGTAAATGAATGAAAAAGTAGTGAGTAAGTTTATGGGTAAGTAAGTTAATGTATGTAAATAAGTATGTATGTAAATAAGTAAATAGGTAAGTTAATAAGTAAGTTAATCAGTGCATAAATTAGTAAGTGGTTCTTAAAGTGTGGGCAAGTACAGTTAAAATTGCATTGGTAAATGCATGAGTATATGCGTGAGTAAAAGGATATGTATAAGGAAATGAGTAGGTGGGTAAGTGTGAGAATTTCAGAAGCATTGTTTTTGTGGGCTAAGAGATAAATAAGTTAAAGAATAAGGTGAGTACGCATATAAATAAGTATAAATGAGTCAATAAGTAAGTTTGCAGAAGAAGAGTGTTAAAGCGTGTATAAATACATGAGTGGATAAGTTACTTAGTAAATAAATAAGTAGGTAATTGAGTAAGTTTATGAGTACTTGGGTGTAAGTTTCCTTTTCCAAAAATAACAAGTTCATGACAAAATTATAAGGACTTACTTTATACAAGATAATAAACACAACTGTCATCACCAACAATCCAAATAACACCGACAGAGATGTGATGAATGCTGTCCAATCTGCCAAGGGAGACTCAACCAATGTTCCAATCTAAAACAAAAATTATATTTTGAATTATTTTTTTACATATAATTTTACATAATAACAGAATGCATTATAATAAGATGAGGCCTATAAAAGTGTTTGTGTTAATTTTGTAACAAAGTTGTATGTGTATTCTTAGTAAATATGTATCTGTCAAAGAAATGCAGTGAAAGTTATATTATATTGCAGTTATATGTAGCTGTGTAATTGTGTACTTGTGTGTCAAAGAGTACTCACTGAGTGCTGTAGATCTTCCTCATTAATGTATTGTGTGTAAGAATCTTGATTAAATATCACAGATCCCCAGCTTTCCACCTGAATGCTGAATGCCTACAGACACACACACACACACACACACACACACTGTAACATCCAGATTAAATATTTATTTTGTGTTTAACAATAATCCTCGATTATCTGTAACAATGTTAGCTTCAAATTTGTAATTTTTAAACCATTAGGACAGCAATCTCCATAGTAATAACCCTAAAATCTATCAATACATACTTGTGTATTCTCTACCCTTATATCTTTAACACTCACATCGATAATTCTCAATCTGTATCTCCACACTTGTAACCCATACTCCTGTAAGCCTTATACCTCTAATCACTGCACCTATAATCCAATTACACCTGTAACCACATTACCCCACATTAAAAATATCCACTAAACCTTCCTGCATCTCATCAAATGTTGTCCATTCATTTTACTTTTGTAGGCTTCACATCTAGGTAATATAAAATTTCTTTACCTTTAACCCTTGCACATCACTTTTACAAATTTAATTAAAACACCTGTGATCACAACCCTCATAATCCATACATTAGAACCTCCTAGTACTGCATCTCATTAGCTGTGATTCCATTAATCAGCACAACTGCAACAGAAACTCCTACACCCACTCACATTTTATTACCTGTTATTTTTACAATTAAAAAAATTTATGTACTATGAATTCATATACTAGTAGCATAATGTAGTAATTGTAATGTGCTTACCTCTGCATCTATTCTGAGTCTTCCTGTAAAGGCAAAGGTGACCATTTGATTTTTGTTTAACTTGTTGATGGAGCAGATGATCTTATTACAACTGGAGCCACTGCATCGCTAATGAAAAAAAAATACACATTTAGAATTTGCTGATTGTGTATAATATTATAAAAGGCAGAGCAATAAAATACAAATCTGTGACTTGCAGACATTTTACAATTAATAGCACTGGGCCCCTACTGTGTGGATTTTGCATGTTCTCCTCGTGGCTATGTGGTATGCCTACCACTGTTTAATTTAAGGAATTATTAATTTTTTTACATCAAAACACAAAACAATGTGAAAACTGCATTTTACCAAATGCAACAAGGAACTGAAAAGAAGAATTCTTCTCCTATTTTTGCTATTATGCAGATATGTTGAAATATAATCAAACAACATGCAACTGATTTCTTTTTGTAGTCTTAGACTCTAAAATTTTATTTTTTTTACATTTATCTCCAATTATTCTGCATGAATGAAGATGATTAAAGGTAATTGAAATGAATTGAAAGAAATGAATATGTTATTGTAATAATATATTAATTAATTACTGCATAGAAAAATACATTTAAATAAGTGAAACACATGGGGTCATCTCACCTGACTGTAAAGGTCAGTGCTGTCATTCTTAACAGACATGGGCTTCTTACACAGTACCCCAGCATCATTCTAACACACAAACATATGCACACAAAGCCACAAACACAACCACACATATGGAGAACAGGAAACAGAGGAGGAAATGAAAGAAAGCCTAAACTCCATTTCAGTCATATAAACCACACCCACCACACACAGTCCAAAAGAGGTTAATAATGTAAATGAATTTACATTATTACAATGTAATAATACTATACAGTGTAATAGTACTGTACAAAAGTTGTGTACAGCAGAGTGTTTCTTGTACTTTGTACATTTATTTTCAACATTATTTATTGCAGTGTGCTTAATACTGTTCTGTGTCAATTGTCCCCACAGTTTCAAAGTCTGTCTAGAACACTTTAGCTCTTGGCCTCATGACAGTAAGTTAACTGTCTTTTGAATTTATAACCACATCACTCAAAATTAATTTATGATAACTATTCAGTAAGTTCAGTAATTGTAAGTTAATTAATGCTTATTTTAATAATCAGTAATTAGTAATTTGTTATTAGTAGTTAACACATTTCTCAGCGCTGGGGATTCCCAGTTCAAATCCCAATCTGGGTGGAGTTTCCATGTTCTCTTCGTGTCCACGTGGGTTTCTTCCAGGATCTCCGGTTTCCTCCCACAAGTTTAAAAACATGGAAAATTGAGGTAAATTGAATGCTCCAAATTTCCCCATATGGGGTGTGTTTGTGTGTGTGTTCGTATGAGTGAGTGGGTGCCCAGAATTAGATTGGCGCCCTGTTCTTTGTGTATCTGCCCAGCGCCCGAAACATTCTCCCCAGGATGGGCATGGGGAACCCCCATGACACTAGTAGAGGATTAAGTGAATGGATAATGGATGAATGGATAATATTCATGAGTATCATATTTAAATATAATTTAAACTGTACTCTAATTGTACACTATCAAGCTACGACAACATAAAGACTTACAACTTGAGGAAGAGAAACATTCCATAATAAACCCGAACTCATCTTTACTGGCAACACAAACACCACGCTGACTTGAAGAGAGATATTGCCATCATTTATCACCTAAAAGAGAGAGAAAGACCAATATGGAAATGCCATTAAATTCATTAAAAAACACTTTAAAAGGCACTTAATGAAAGTATAGATAGTTGTAGAGGAGTCATGTGAACACTAGGTAGGAGAAGCATCACATGTTCCAAGCTTTATCAGCTGTGATTCAGTTCAGATGCACAAGCACCTAAAATCTTTTTGTTTCTTCTTCTTTTCAGTTCAAATGAATTGACTACAGTTTTAGTTAAATGTATCATGAGAAATTTAGACATACACAGTTAAATCTGTTTTCAGTCCTCAGTCCTTTATAAATATCATCTAGTTTAACTTTTTCAACAGCGTATAAATGATAGTTAAACAAGACCTCTTTATTTGCATTGACATTATCAAGATGCGGGCGGCACGGTGGCTTAGTGGTTAGCACGTTTGCCTCTCAGCACTAGGGATTCCCGGTTCGAATCCCCATCTGGGTGGAGTTTCCATGTTCTCCCCGTGTCCGCGTGGTTCCTACGGGTTCTCCGGTTTCCTCCCACAGTCCAAAAACATGTATCAAGTCAATTGAGTTCTCCAAATTGCCCCATATAGAGTGTGTTTGTGTGAGTAAGTGAGTGCCCAGCTATAGATTGGCGCCCTGTCCTGGGTGTATCTGCCCAGCGCCCGAGACGTTCTCCCCTGGGTGGGCATGGGGAACCCCCCCGCGACCCTAATATAGGATAACGCAGAAGATAATGGATGGATGGATTATCAAGATGCATCCTGTTCATATTAACTATTATGAACATCATATTAACATATTATCTCCCACTATGATTATTTAGTATGTTTTTATTGTCATTCATACTTAACATATGTAAACAGTAAAGAAAAAAAGAAAAAATCTCTTTGAAGGGAAAAATAGGTAAACAGATTAATGCCAGAAAGCAATGGGTACTAACAAAATTAAAGAAAAAATTCTGAATACCAACAGATACTTGAAAATTTTGTGTATATATTGCTTCCTATATGAGGTGCATTTTTTACAGTCGTGTATATTAACATAGAGTTTTCCCACCATTGCTGGTACTGCAGTGACTCAATGAAAGAAAAGAATTACCTTGTATTTGTGCAGGATTGTGGCAGTGTGATTGTAAGTTATGTATGATGTGGAATCATCACTGAAACACACAAACACATGCCCAGAATAACGTTAGTGAATGGAAATGGAATGGTAGTGGATTTGGTGACATTTTCAGAAGCTGGTAAATTAGAATGGGAATGATTATAAGAAGATATTGTCGACTGTTGTGTGATGTTCCACTGTGCACAGACAACGGAGAGCATTTATAGTTGTTCTCTCATTTGTATGTCACTTTGGATGAAAATTTCTGCTAAATGTAAATGTAAAGTAAGTAGGGATGTTAAAGTGCACTTATACATTATCCAATAGAATGTAGAATAGAATACTATATGCTGTACTTTTTCTATTAAATTAATACAGTAGATAATTTACACATATCATTTAGATCAATAATATGTCATAATTAATAATGCAGTTTTATGAAAAAACACAAAAATAAAACCTGGCATTGCATACAATTAATAAATACTACACGATTTGGAAATTAGAAATGATCTCCAACTTAACAACAAACTGCATTAGCACTGCTTACATCAGTTTATTAGCATTAACTACTATGTAATTAATAGACAAATTTTACATATTTAATGGAGTTACCCTGCAAATGAAGCAAATGAGGTTCAAAAAAGTATGAAGTTGTAAGGTTATATCATATGGTTTAAGAAAATTTGTTTAGCAAATTCCATCCCAGTATGTAAGGCACATTATACACACATACACACACACACACACACACACACACACACACACACACACACACACACACACACACACACACACACTTGCAGGGTGATGCTACATCACAACTTGTTCTATAATGAGAACCACTCTCATGCTCCTGTTGTAGACTGGTAAAAGTTTTTAAGCGTTCCTAAAACACTGGTAGCTGGTAAAATCTGCTAAAGATTTGTAAATTTTGATTGTAATGAATATTTATTGTTCTTACTTGAGCAGCAGGATGTTCGTCAGCTGTTTAACAGGCAAGGATACATTAGCAGTGTTATCCTGTAGAGTTTCATAATTTTCATTTTGACTGCAGAAAACACAAACACAAATATATATGTACATAATAAATTCACAAATGTATAATTATTTTACTATCACTATTATAATTTGATCGAGTGTTGCAGACAAACTAACCTTTTGACTGCAGCGCTTATAGTTATTTGATCACTTAAATATGAAGGATCAGACACTTGAAATAAAATATTTAACAGGACCTGAAAACAGAATCATTTCACAGTTTATTAATTCAAACATATCTTAGCTCCTTCTTATTACTCTTCATATCTGTAAGGCTGTATTCACACAGAAATTAACATGCCTCTTGGCTGATCAGATTACAAATAGACAGAACAAAGTACTGTTGTGAATACAGGCAAAACACAACAAGGACGATTACTCAAAGCACATATAGAAACATACTTATTTTGACCTTATTTAACCTATATATCCTAAGCATGTTATACTTGCTTAAATCTCAAACCACTCAAATCCTAATTTCATTTGTATATGGGTGGCTGTATTTGTGTGTGTAAAACCTTGTTTTTCTGTCTGATGGTAAATTGGAGTTTGCACATCGTAAACGTAAGGATACTTGTCTTATTAGAAGTGCAAATCACATAACCACCTGGTTCCATCTTTTTGAACATGAAACACACAAAAAAGCACACTTTAATTATTATAATAATGACCAACTTTGTCTGATTAAGGCCAAAAACCTATGTATGGTCTATTTTACCAGAGTGCTGTGGGTAAAAGACAAAGCTGAAGTGTGAGATACAAGAAGTTCAGTGTCTGAAGCATCCTCTTTTTTATTCACCACCTCAACTGAGATATTTAATAAATATCCTTCAA
This sequence comes from Corydoras maculifer, assembly GCA_019802435.1. Lineage (NCBI taxonomy): Eukaryota > Metazoa > Chordata > Actinopteri > Siluriformes > Callichthyidae > Corydoras > Corydoras maculifer. The sequence continues at coordinate 273,213 of JAFMOD010000537.1, read as the reverse complement.
TTTTTACCACCATGTTCCTGCAAGATAAAGAGAAACATTTGTATATATACTATATATATTTTGAAAAGTTGAAAAGTGTATGTGTTTGTGTGTGTGTGTGTGTGTGTGTGTGTTTCTTATACAAGTCCACATTGTTGCTTTGATTAGCTTTTAACACACTGAAAAGCTGTTTAAAGTGTGCTGACAAAAATTGCAAAAAAATGGATACATTTTCAAAAACTACAATTGAAAAGGACAATGATTGGACCAAAAAAGAGGTGATGTTTGTGAAGATAATTTTTTTTTTAAATACAACAAAAAGAAAAAGAAATAAGACTGAATCTTAAACTCACATATCGATTGAAAGATTTAAACTGAGGTCTGACACACATATGTGATCATCACCACACACCTTCTCCAGTAAAACCTATAATACACATTATAAACCATCCAAGAATGGTGCATTACTAATATATTTTTTAAACAATTCTTAATTAAAAACAAATTTAAACTGTGATTCATGAAATAAAAGCATAAATGCCAACAAAGCACTTACCCAGTGTGTTTGGTTTTGGAAGCAGTCTGGGCTTAGAACCGGCTTCAGACCAAGATTATGTGTCTTCAGCATCTCTCCTCTCACACTCATTTTTACTGAGAGTGCAACATCATGATAATCTGATATACATGACTACACACACACACACACAATAAAATGTCAATCACTTGCAAAACACACACATACATCCATCCATCCATTATCTTCCGCTTTATCCTCTATTAGGATCGCAGGGCGGTTCCTCATGCCCATCCAGTGGAGACCGTCTCAGGAGTTGGGCAGATACAGCTAGGACAGGGCACCAATCTATCTCTGGGCACACACACTCACTCACACAGACACATACACAAACACAGTCTATAAGGGGCAATTTTTGGAGAATTCAGTTGACTTGATCCATGTTTTTGGACTTTTGGAGGTAACCGGAGAACCCGGAGGAAACCCACGCAGACAGGGGGAGAACATGGAAACTCCACCCAGATAGGGATTCGAACCGGGAATACCTAGCGCTGAGATGCAAATGTGCTAAGCACTAAGCCACTGTGCTGCCCCCACATACATACAAAATAAGGTATTTGTATAGAAATAAAGACTAACAGGGATGCTGATGAAGAGATTTTTGCAGGTTCTATTTGTGCTGATTGTGGTGTTCCATTGAGACAAACTGGATTTTGATGAAAACATGAGACGAGGACGATCAGAACCAGAATCTAATTCCATATTCAGAGACACAGCAGCATTAAAAGGATCTACAAACACAAATGCACACACACACACACACATTTAGAGACCTTTCACCCATAAAATAACAGAACCAAATAAATGGTAGATCAGAAAAAATATTTAGATTATATTTAGAACATTATTGACTATTTATTGTTGTTTTTTCAATTTTTTGTTTCATTTTTTGTTTTAACCTATGGTTCTTTTTTCAATGTTTACCTTTTAAATGTTTTTTGCTCAGTAGACTTGTGGTGTCTTTAAATCACAAAAGGCCTCTGATTTACTTCTCCTCTCATTTCTACTAATAATGTTTAATTTCCTTACGTGTTCTTTGGACAACAAATATTGTATTGACATGTGAACCCCAAATCTAAAACCAAAGTGGACATTTATAATACCTGTACAGTATAACTAAAAAAGAAGAAGTCTACAAATTGAAAATTAAGATTCAGAAAACTTTTTTTACTGAGTCAACATCAAAATCATCTGACTATTTGAAGGAACCACAAGAAACTAATGTTTACCCTGTATAACAGACATTCTTTTAAAGTCATTCATATATATATACATATATATATATATATATATATATATCATTCATTCATTCATTATCTCCCGCTTATCCTTATCAGGGTCGCGGTGGGGTTCCCCATGCCCATCCAGGGTAAAACGTCTCGGGCGCTGGGCAGATAGACCCAGGACAGGGCGCCAATCCATCGCTGGGCACACACTCACTGACACAGACACACTCTATATGGGGCAATTTTGAGATATTAATTAGTGCTAACCACTAAGCCACCGTGCCGCCCTATATATATATATATATATATATATATATATATATATATATAGGGCGGCACGGTGGCTTAGTGGTTAGCACATTCGCCTCTCAGCGCTAGGGATTCCCGAGTCGAATCCCCATCTGGGTGGAGTTTCCATGTTCTCCCCGTGTCTGCGTGGGTTTCCTCCGGGTTCTCCGGTTTCTTCCCACAGTCCAACAACATGGATCAAGTTAATTGAATTCTGAAAATTGCCCCTGTAGAGTGTGTCTGTGTGAGTGAATGTGTTCCCAGCGATGGATTGGCGCCCTGTCCTGGGTGTATCTGCCCAGCGCCCGAGACGTTCTTCCCTGGATGGGCATGGGGAACCCCACCGCGACCCTTATAGAGGATAAGCGGGAGATAATGAATGAATATATATATATATATATATATATATATATATATATATACACACACACAAATGCAAGTTTGCATGTGACAACGCCCACAGCTGTGGGCGTTGTCTGTGTGTTTTAAAAGTTGTTGATTACAATTACCTCTTATGGTTCCCTTTAAAATCTCTTTGAGCTGAACACACACAGTCGCCTTGGCAATAGGGGTGTTTAGACCATGAGGGGCAGAACAGTGAAAGATATTCTGAGATATAACGGCTGGATCCAGAGTTATGGACTCTAGTATACACATTACTGGATGAGTTCTAAAATGAAGAATGATAGGAAAGTAAGAAATTTATATATATATGTGTGTGTATATATATATATATATATATATATATCACTCACCTAAGGACCGTCACAGTTCCTCTAGAACCTACCAGCAGATCGGGAAGACCATCTGAACTTAGATCATCAACAGAACCAACTGATAAGCCAAAATACTGCAGTTGTGAACTCAGTGTTGCACCTCGCACTCTCTACACACATACACACATTATAATACAAACATCAAAAAACACACTCAGTTTAAAAAAAAACTGACAGCATCCTATGTTATATAAAACATGATTATGTACGATAGTGTGTATAAGGTTGAAAATGTATGAGGGTGGGTTAGAAAACTCAAATCATCTTTAGAAAGACAGTGTCTGATATATATCTCGAATGTGTTTGACTATAGATTTAAAAGGAAATTGGGTGGATAGTAGTGCATCTACTCTAGTTTTAACAATCTTACATAAATTATATAAAGATTCACCAAATCAATCTAAGAAGTTCACATACAGTGTCAGGCCAGAAGTGGATGATGTTCTTTGCACTACATACTTTATCTTGCAGGTCCATATTTATGGATATATGCAAGTTTTTTTTGTGTGTGTGTGTATGGCAGTTCTTTTTTCCACCATTATCACAGAGCTGCTGCAAATTAAACAAATTACTATATCTAATATTATCTGCTTAGGAAACAGGAAACAGCAGGTGCAGCTATGAAAACATTTTGTGTGTACAATGGTGTCTTCATCAAACTTCAGCAAACACCAGTTGGTGATCAATTAATCAAAGGCATATAATTAGCAGTAAGTTACTGTTGCTATGAATTTAGCATGCATGTGTATATTTCTTTACACACTTCTACATCCATCTGCGGTTGAGTAATTATATGCCTTTGATTAATTGATTACCAGCTGATGTTACCATTTTTATAAAAGTAGACAGTTTGTCCTTTTGCTGCTGTGGAGCAATTGGGTGTGTGTTAATACAATTCCAATGATAAACTTGGTTTTACTTAAAAAAAACCTCCCATTTTATTTTAAAATAATCAGCAGTGATGTCAGTTGCATGACATTCAGCCTGACACTTGAATATGTGTTTGTATGTGTGTGTTTGTGTTACATACCTGGGTGTATTTGGTTCTGTAGCCATCTGAGTAACTAGTAAACATGTAAACTGCCCCTTTTCCATGTTCCTCCTGGGGTGCTCCCACTACAAGTTCCATAATTCTGTCTCCATTTAAGTCCTTTAAAGCAGCCAGTGCAGAGCCAAATCTCCCCTCTGCATTATTAACCTGCCCCCTTAATATTATTGAGCAGTTTAGAAGCTACAACACAACAAAGCACATATTACAGATTATAGACAGTTAATGATAAAAACATAGACGTACGTGTGTGTGTGTGTGTGTGTGTGTGTGTGTGTGTGTGTGTGTGTGTGCATATGAGTGAAAGTTCTTACTGCATTCTTGACTGTGCAGATGTGCACTTCACCTCCAACCCGGGCAGCATAAAACAGCGGTGCGCCAATTGCTAAAAACTGAACACTGTTGCCATTCAGCACGCATAGCTCTGCCCCAAAGTAAGACCCCAACTTTTTGGATATAGAGAGAAGAGAAAGTATCATATTTATGTTTAATTAAAGATAAAACAGCAATATATACACTACAGTAGAAAACAATCAAAAACTGAAAAACTTAAAAAATAATATTCAAGAAATAAATAATTACACTTACATTTGTAAGTGGTAGGAAAAAATTGCAAAGATAGTCCTATATATTAAGTACAGACATGCACAAATTAATGTAATGAGTAATAAGTAAAAAAAGAGTGATATAATGCCTGGCAAAGTAAAAAAATTATTTGAAATCTTCAGTTTTATGTATTAGGACTTAATAAACATATTCATTCATTCATTATCTTCCGCTTTATTCTATATTAGGGTCGTGGGGGGGTTCCCCATGCCCATCCAGGGGAGAAATTTCGGGCGCTGGGCAGATGCACCCAGGACAGGGCGCCAATCCATCGCTGGGCATACACTCACACACACACAAACATACTCTAGATGGGTCAATTTGGAGAACTCAATTGACTTGATCCATGTCTTTGGACTGTGGGAGGAAACCGGAGAACCCGGAGGAAACCCAGGCGGACACGGGGAGAACATGGAAACTCCACCCAGATGGGAATTCGCTGAGAGGCGAACGTGCTAACCACTAAGCCACCGTGCCGCCCTTAATGAACATATATTATTCTATTATTATATTATTAATTTTCTTAAACATATATTAGTCTGGCGGCACGGTGGCTTAGTGGTTAGCACGTTCGCCTCTTAGCGCTAGGGATTCCCGGTTCGAATCCCCATCTGGGTGGAGTTTCCATGTTCTCCCTGTGTCTGCGTGGGTTTCCTACGGGTTCTCCGGTTTCCTCCCACAGTCCAAAAACATGGATCAAGTTAATTGAATTCTCAAAAAATTGCCCCCTATAGAGTGTGTCTGTGTGAGTGAGTGTGTGCCCAGCGATGGATTGGCGCCCTGTCCTGGGTCTATCTGCCCAGCGCCCGAGACGTTCTCCCCTGGATGGGCATGGGGAACCCCACCGCGACCCTAATAGAGGATAAGCGGGAGATAATGAATGAATGAATATATTAGTCTTAAAATTAAGTAAATATGACCTCAGACAAATACAGTGCCATTATTTAAGCTTTAGCTTTAAGCTGTAGCTATTAAATAAATGGTCTCAAATTTGTCTCTAGGATACTTTGATCGTAACTTAATGTTTGCATGGTAAAGAGGTCTGTCCTGCAAAACAGACCTGATTTATCACCGCTAAACTACCATGCTTTAGTGTTTTATGGTCAAATATGTCCCCTTTTGTCTCGCCTGTCAAAATTCTGAAGTCTTGTGGTTTGTTCAGATAAAACATTTGTTCACACTTGTTTAGTCTACAGTTTAGATCGGGCAATTTAAAGCAGCCAATTTACCTTTAAATTATTTTTTATTGATCAGAATTTTGATTATTTTCATGTCCCAATGAATGAAATCATAGACCTGAAAGACTGTGTACTTTTTTCCCGAGACAAGTAGCTTAAATGTGCGTGTTTGTGTATGTGGGTGTGTTTGTGTGTGCGTTTGTGTGTGTGTGTGTGTGTGTGTGTGTGTGTGTGTGTGTACCTGAGGGCCATGTACTGTGTATGTGATATTCCACTGCTTAGTGTTTGAGTCCTGTGTAAATCCAAAAACAGATCCTTTGTGTTTATGTCTTGGCGCTCCAGCAAAATACACTGCCTTGCCTGCCCTCATCGCAACAACAACTGAGTAACCTGCACCATTCATAAACATCTTATTACAAATTGAACAGCACATAGGTTTATAAAATATTAAAGTGATTAATTACACACATCTTCATCAAAAGCTTTAAATAGATATTTGGCTGGCAGAGTAAATTGATGGACAAATTGGTAGATGGAGGGGTCAATGGAGAAATTAATGGATAAATCATTAGCGGCCTTCATAGATAACTGTATGAATAAATGAATAAATTTATAATTAATATTTATGATAACTATATGTACAAACAGACAAAAGAAAAACTGTATGCACAAATAGAAAAAAAAAGCTTTTACACCTACAGGAGCTTTTATGACAATCTTTTTTTAAGTAGGTTCTCTTTTTCAGTTATTAAATCTTCCTCTTATAGCAGGATATATTCTAATATTTTGCAGTGTGCCAAAATGGAATTTTTTACCGTTGTTAGTATTCGTGAGGGTGTCAATACTGACAAAGGTGTTCAGTGGGGTGAGGGTCAAGGCCATTCACATTCTTACACACCAAACTCACCCAGCCATGCTTTCTTTATAAGCCTTGCTTTGTGCATTTGGGGACAGTCTTGCAAGAACAGTTCCTGCAAAGTTTAAGACTTAAATACAAAATACATTTCTATATGTAGTGGTGCTTAAAAGTGCAAACCCTTTTCTCATTTTATATTCTAAGAATTTCTATATTCTTGCATAAATTATTAAACACGTTAATAATGTAAATAAAGAGAACCATTCATCCATCCATTATCTTCCACTTTATCCTCTCTTAGGGTCACGGGTGGGGGTTCCCCCTGCCCAACCAGGGAAGAACGTCTCGGGCGCTGGGCAAATACACCCAAGATAGGGTGCCAATCTATCACTGGGCACACACTCACACAGACACGCACACAAACACACTCTATATGGGGCAATTTGGAGAATTCAATTAATCCATTTTGGACTGTGGGAGGAAACCGGAGAGCCCGGAGGAACCTCACGCGTACACGGGGAGAACATGGAAACTCCACCCAGATTGTATATAGATGAATGAATATGGTAATAGATATGTGGGAAAATAAATAGATTAAATATTTTTATAGCAGAGGGGTGAATGGATAAATGGATATAAATGTGCCAGATAATAATAAACTGTTAAAGGGATGACTAGACAAATAGATTGACATATGGAGTGTTGGATGAATAATTACCCAGGTAGGAATCCTCCATTCCCTCTACATTTGATGCATTGATGAAAGAAGAATTCATGTTAGGGATTTTTTCTTCCAGGCCACCAGACCATGAATATGTTCCCACTGCTCCAAACACACTAACCTCCTACAAAGTCACACACAAAAAGAGCTAAATATGAAACTACACTAATACTTATTACTAATACTTAATACTAGCAGTATGTTCCTTATAAATGCATTCTGTACAAGCAAACATTTGATTGTGCATAAGTTAGGGTTCAACCTCACGGTTTTCTAAAAATAATCAAGTCCCATGTCACTTTCCACACCTCAGCAAGAGCAATGCTAAATCCTCCCTGAGAAAGCTCATTCTGGATGGAGCTTGAATTTGCCGCATTTGTACCTACAAGATATACACAGTTAGATGAGTTTTTGTACTACAGTCAAGTGTATATATTGAATGCTTTATATATCTATACCCTCAATGCTGAAGATTTTCTCAGTCAACTGTGAAAGTATAGAAGAAAGCGAATTGAAACTTGGAGTCTCAAGCACAAAACGGGGATCCTTTGCAATCTGTAGCAGCTCAGCAGAAGAGTAATCCTTTCCAACCTGACAAAAACAGGTAGATAAGTTAAACCATTATAAAGTACCAACAATGTGACTGATTTCATGTTTCTGTGTTGCACACAGGGCTTTCATTAATCTGCTATTTACCTCAGAGTGATATGTTCAGTGATTATGCTTACTATAGCAACATGAAATACACCATTACAAGTAAATTCTACTAAAGTAAAACTATGTAAATGTTACTTTAATACTGTAGCTGCCGAAGTTATTACAGTAAAGTTTCATCGACAGGACATATAGTCAGTCTGTAAGATTGTAAGATGATAAATGATAGAGAAAAGAAGAATTAACAGGTTCTAATACAGAAACGTTTTTTCTAGTTTACATGTTCTACTTCAAAGAGCAGCCAGCCAGCCAGAGTAGATTGTGCTTTCAGAGTGGCTGGGAAGGACAAGCACTCCACCCAGGTGTCTCGGCATGGTCTGTGCTGGCGTATTATGACTGGATCGGTGTGCACCCTCTTTTCCTTTTATTTAAATTGTTTTGTGTATGATGTGCACACTTTTTGAGGTAAACATCTTAGCAGTAATCTGAGGGAAACATCATAGAAACAGCATTGAAGTATAAGTAGACTGTCACCTGAGGTATGACTATAAAGGAAACCACTAGTTCTATATTTAACAATGTTTTGTATTTTTAAATTATTTGTTATGTAAATCTTTACTTTTTACTAACTAAACTGGTAGTACATGTAGTAGAAAGTTCAGTGTTTCTCTCTAAAATGAAGCCAAGTGAGGTTACAGTACATTGAAACTGTGCTTATGTACAGTACTTTAATTACTTTCTCTACTAGCATGCAAACCACAAACATTTGGTTATGCTTTTGTATGTATGAAGTTGAATTTGTGTCTATAAAAAAAGTCTATACAATTCCAAACTGTTGCTTTAATTACCACGAAATTTGACATATTTATTCAGGACCCTGCAGAGGATATTCCTTTTACAAAGACTAAGAAGCGACTCATGGTGATTTACTGGGTCATGGCAATGTGTCTATGTCTTGGGAATCACATGTAATAATCCAATAAGCTATGCTGTCTAAACACCCCAGTTACTCTAGTTGTCAAACAGTTTCATGATTTGAACATTTGAAATACTGACTAATAACTCCCTGACACAAATAAAGCTTGAGAGGAACCAGGCAGAAAAGATAACACATTTTTTGCTGCAACAGAGACATTTCTAATTAAAGTCTCAAAAAACCTGTTACTAGGTGATTTGTACCAACCTCCATGCCTATAAACATCAGATAGCAATAGAAATGATACGGGATAGGATTTAAATTCTTTTTAAACTTGAAAATTCATGATTTAAACTCATTCCAGTATTTGGTCATGCTGTTATAAGCATTTACATTAGACACATATTTTAAAGATTAGTATGGAAGTAGGAGCTGGTGTGCAGATATACACATTACTTAAATATTATTTACAGAATTGGTCCTAAATCAGTCATATGAAACCGAACATAATAAAGCACACATAAAAAGTATATAATTCAGTTCCTCTTTGCCCTTGAATGTTTCTGATATATATAAGTTTATAAATTAGATGATGTTCTTTATGTGCTTTTCAAAAGTTTCAACCACATGACAGGTTTACACAGTTCCTTTTAGTGTTACAGGTTTCAGTTTCCTTTAAACCCCATTTATGCATGTATGAGAAAGTTACCTTCTTATTAACTTGTGTAAATTCAAGAGGGATTCAAAGAGGTGCTTTTTAAGTATTTATGAATTATTACATGGTCCAAAAACACACACAAATTCAATGGCATGGATCTTGATTAAGTAGTTAATCACTAGCTTAAAAAGGAAGTAGAGTAGAATGACATTAAAAGTCTAAGGGAATTGAGAAAAAGAACAGTACTGGTTCGCATCATGTTTCCACTCTGTAAGTCTATAGTTTACCACCTTACAGTCTCATTACTCAAACCACTAACAGGAAATTGTTAGTCAAGGCTTAAAATCTTACCCCAATTGCAATTCTTTTGATTTTTCTTTCGTCAGCCTTAGCAAGCACTGAGGTGAAGGAGTTGGCTTTATCATTCGATTTTCCATCTGTGATCACAACCAGCAGCTTCTGAGAATTTTCCCTCATTCCAACATTAAACTGGAACATGTGATTCCTGAAGAACATCAAAAACATTTAAGATTAAGCAGCTTTTTTTGAACAAACAACATGAAAATCTGTGACATTTAAGTAAAAAAAATAGTCATAGACAGACTACATCACATCACAAGCATCTTTACTATCATCACTATTAAAACATTAAAATCACCATCACCCACAATTTTTTATTAAAATTGATTAATAATAATAAATTATTATTATATCCACATTCATATAACCATAGTCATCACAATTTAATTTTGAATAAATGATAAATGTGCATGGATATGTGTGTGTGTGTGTATGTGTGTTTGTGTGTGTTTCAAGCTCACTCACATTACATAAAGAATAGCAGTAGGTGTATGTGTGTCGCCTTCACTTTGTTTGACACTTGCCATCAATTTTTCTGCATTTCGATTAGCCACAAAGTTCTCAAAGTTAAAAATCGCAGACACTATAGTGGAGAACTTTGCTACTGCAACCTACACATAAACAAACAAATGCGTTTAATTTTCTGCAAATTTCTTTTTTTTATTTAAGTATTCATGGCATTAAGCTCATTATTACTAGTGTATTTTTTTCTGAAGTGACCCAAATAGCACCAATAATACACTGTACAAAGATTTTATTGCTGCAAATGGTCCGTCCTTTCTTATTTTTATCCCTGTTTGTCAGCACACCTACTGTCAATGTTCTCAATCCCCTCTTCCATTGTCCAAAACAAGTTATCACAATTTTAACTATTTAGCAGACATTCCACATAAAGTATTGAGCTTAGTTGATCATAGATTAATTTTTCTTTTTAAAAATGGTTACTGCATGATTGCATGAGCTAGAGTGTTGCAACACAGCGTTTCACAAGCAATGTTACTCATGTGCATATTGTGTTATGCATAGTGTCATCAAAAAGTCTTATAGATATAGCTTTCTATGTACTAATCCTTCACACAACCATTTTTACAATCCACACATTTTCTCCTAGAATTTTTTTTCATACTCTCACAACAATTTTATCATATATACACCCCTACACTACTAAATTTAGTGGCACGGTGGCTTAGTGGTTAGCATATTTGCCTCTCACTGCTGGGTATTTAGGTTCAAATCCCAATCTGGTTGGAGTTTCTAACCCCGTGTCACATGGGTTTCCTCTGGGTTCTCCAATTTCCTCCCACAGTCTAATAACATTGATTAAAGGTAAATTGGTTGCTCTAAACTTCCTCTATATAGTTTGTGTCTATGAGTGGGTGTGTGCCCAGTTATAGATTGGAGCCCTGTCCTGATCGTATCTGCTCAGCACCCGGAATGTTTTATTTTGAATGGGTATGGGGAATCCCCAAGACCTTGGTATAGCATTAAGTGAAATATAATGGATGGATGGCATTCAAACATACACCCCTATACTCCTACCACTTACATGTGCTCGAGGGTCATTAAAGTTGTTAATTATTGCTTTGATAAATTCAATCATTATTTTAAAGTCACTGGAAATTATGCTCTTAGAATCATCAAACAGGATTACAACATCCAAAGGAGGAATCACATGACATTCTGAAACACACAAATGCATTTTTTAAATATTAATAATAATAATAATAATAATAATAATAATAATAATAATAATAATTTAAAATACAATAATAATAAAATGATTTGATACCTTGAAAAACAGGTTTGTATGTGTATGATGACACAAGAGAATCACTAATCTCTACACACACACCATTTAGATAGTTAAAGCCTTCACAGTTCTGCTGCAACCGTGGACCACAAACCTGCAAAAATAAAGATAAGTGTATTAAAATTGTTTTGACTGTGTGTGTGTGTGTGTGTGTGTGTGTGTTTGTGTGTGTGTGTGTGTGTGTCATTATGTACAAATGGACAGTCTTCACTTCACACAGCCACGTACAGTAAAAATGTTTTAAGCAAAAATCACAGCTTATGAAAGTCTTTGCATTAAGATAAATTATTAAGCATTATTATTAAAAGTATTGTACTTGCATGTATAGTTCTGTAAAGATCTGTTCACATTTTTTGTGATGTTTAAGTCATAGGACTGTGAGGGACAGTTCCTCAAAACAGTTGCTAAAATACTTCATGTCTAATTTGTTAATCAAAAACTGAAAACTTTTTAAAATGTTTTATGAAACAGACAAATCTGTTAACTTTGCAGGGAAGACCCTGAGATTGTGAAGCAAAAACATAATAGGGAAGTGTTATGACCATGACCTAAACATGCTGCAGGAACATGGTTTTAAGTAATTTCCTGTGTTTTGCTGTCAATAGCCTGAGAATGCATATGTGATCCCCTGCAATGTACTGTATGTGTAAACACGAACCTCTGAAAACTGACTTATTATACAGAGTTCCTAGAGAGTTTTGTATTGTTGATTTAAAATAAGGCTTCATTGGACTTTTTATAAAATTTAGATCATTAATTATCTAACAATTGAAACTAGAAATGCCATACTTACTTAACCATGATATAGTAACACTGTGAATTCTGCTACTGCTTTTTTAATTGTACAACTAAATACTATAATAGCAAACGCATTTTATTATCATCAGCATTAGCATGTGTTGTGATACTAAAATGCTAAAATTTCAAAATGAGTAATTTGCAGGTTTGTTATGCTATTTTAGTAAGAGTTCTTCTACCCATTACAATGTCACAACCTTTTGAACTACTTCTGTTTTCATTCCAGATTTAACCTGTGGTAGGAGCACAGTGACACTGGGGCTGATGATGATTAACATTTATTAGAGGTAGTTAACACTCCTGCCAGCAGCTCTGCTAATGAATGTGTGCAGCCTTTATAAGCTGAAACATCTCATACGATTCATATGCTTGGGATAACCTGTCTACGGTCCTCATTGTATCATGACCTGTGAGATCACCATTAATGGAAACATTCCCATAACCAACCATGTCAAAATGCTTCAACGATGAACTTGGAGCACCCTCGTGACTTTAATGACTTAATGACTTTATAAATCAATTTTAAATATTGTTGCGCTTGTAATGTGCTTGATTTATGTTTCATTTAACATTAGTCTATATTATTGTTATAACATCTGTTTACATGGAGAAGGTTTTGTCTTATTAACATCATGAAGTATTTGTCCTACTATTGTCACCTTAGCTTGCTCTTTAGTGATTCAGCCTGGACTGTTTTACCTTTAGTTGCAATAGACTAACATTTGTTGAAAGTGCTGCTATCTTTCAGTCAATAGCTTTCAAGTTAATTAAAAACAATACATTTACTTCAATACATAGTTTGGATAGCTTTAGATAAAGTAAACTAATGCTATTATAAAATATTATTTAATAACCAATTATCATTTTAAAATTCCTTTTAAATCAGTTGTCTTACATTTACATCATTGAAACAGTTTACTGTAGAGCAACCTACTTGCAGAAACATGATGCATGTAACTAAGGGTCTCATGCCTCCTGCTAAGGTATAACAATGACAGTTCAACTGCTCTGATCTAGTAACCACTAAATTAGCACTGAGAAATGTGTTGCAACTCACCATAGCACGCAGGTTACTGCAAGCAAGTGAGAGACCTAATGCTGCATTTAGCTCAGCTGAAAAGGGAAGAGAAGAAAGCAAATATTTAAGTAATATAAAAAAAGCAGTAACGCTAAGGAAGGCATGCATATGTAAAAACATATATCAGGATTTGTTTTGTTGTACATTATCATAAAGTTATTATTGTATTTTTATTATTGTCTGGATGCAGCAATTTAAAAAAATCAGCTTTAAGTGAAGTCTGCTAAACAGTTGCATAATTGTGTCATGTTTTATGTTAATTGTATAATGTTTAAGTGCATTAGGTTAGTCAGTAAACTTGAAAGGGTTGTCTGATGGTATGGATTTATCCACAGATACAAAAAAAGTCAAATGTTGGCAGGGCTGAAAATAAACTTTTAGTATGCAGACAAATAGTGTTCTTCAGTGGATTAGTGTTCTTATTTGATCTTGAGGATCTAGGTGGGTGATAATTAAATTAGTTCTTAAAATGTTTTTGTGACGCTAAATGGCTATAAACGTGGCAAAAATGTTGTCTATACTGCTGCTGGTTGTGTACAAAATACAATTCGAACTACATTAGAAAAGCATATGTTAAAAGAAATAAATATCAGGAAGAATACATTGTGAGTGCCAAGACCTACTGAAGTAAAAGTGTCTGGAAACATAGCAAAAGTGTTTTAGTATTAATATGTATTATGTTTGCCTTTTGATGTTTGCCTTTTAAGCACAACAAAAGGCTATACTACCCTAAATGAACAGAATTTATATGAGTGACTTAAAAAAATGGATAAATCTTACCTTGAACAGGAAGACGCTTACAGTGACCATTACTGTAAACACAACTATATACACTACCAGTTCCATTACTGTAATGAGGATCAGTTACTAAAATCTTGCTATGTATAGGAATGAGAGAAAAACAGCAAGGCACAAATAAAGAATAATGTCATATTTATTAATCCATTTCTATTTATTAATTCATTTATCTGTGAATTTATCATCTTATTTTGATGAACAAATTAATATGACAAATGATCACAATATTCTATATTAAATTGAATACATTTTCTGTAAGACAAATTATTCAAAATACATTCTGTTATTATTATCATGACATCATTAATAATGCTAAATACACATGATACAGAAACATCTACACAAGGCTAAATCGTGACACTTCCTATAATACTTCCTATAATGTTAATTAATGTATAATGTTTCACAGATAAGCTGGTGTTTTTTTGGATCATAAGCAGATCCTTTTTCCACTGAGAGTAATATTAGTGTCATTACACCATAAAATGCTGTTTCAGAACTTGTTTATCCCTGTACTGTTTTATAAATGCCAGGTTGACTTTCTGAATCATTTTGCTGATGATTTCCATTTTGTGTTTTGTGAACCTATGTCAAAGCGGGACAATTGCATAGTGGTTATGCCACAGGTTTGAGAATCCAGGTTTAAATCTCGATCTGGGTGGATTTTCCATGTTCTCCCCATGTCCTCCCCATGTGTGTGTGTGTGTGTGTGTGTGTGTGTGAGTGAGTGTGTACCCAGTGATGGAGTCCTGGGTGTTTCTGCCCAGAGCAGGGACCATTCCTATAGATGGGCATGGGTAACCACCCAGGACCCTAGTGGAGGATTAAGCATTACAATTTTGAGATGAGATAATATTTTTGAATCCTATATTGTGTATATATTATGTACAATGATAACTAGCACAACCTCCAGCAGCTACATTAATATGATGCAAGTATAGTAACATTGAATTCCATCTAACAATTTAATCCTTTCAGTGATGGATGATGGCCAAGAAACAACAGCAATATAGTGTGCATTAAGAAACATCCAGCAAATCAAAAGAGCATCATATACTTTATAATTTGCAAGAATACAGCTCCTTTTAAGCACATTTCTTAAAGAAAATTACACACATACATTTTACAGACACACACACAGACACACTCTGACCTTTTTTTGAGTGCATTTCCAACACCACACACCCTATGACCAAAGAATGAACTTTTTTCTGGAGAACTGAAGAATTTTGGATTTTCCCAATCAAGATTAAACCCATAAACAATAGGAGCAACTGCAACAAAGCATTTACAATAATGAAATGTTAGTATGGGTAAATAGACAACAGACATATTGTTACTTTTTCAAGAAGGAGTTCTTTTTTTCAAAGATGTTTTTTACTTTCATTTATAACTGAGGGAAGCTTAGTGCAACTGCTTCATTTCCTGCCATTGTTTAGATCTGTGACTTTAAATTACGAATGACACATTCAAGACACATATATATTTTAATTAACCTTATACATTTAATATAAACATTATTATTATTATTATTATTATTATTATTATTATTATTATTATTTAGTTACATAAAATAAAAAAAACCTTTTTAAAAACGTAGAAAGAATGTACAATCTAATAGAACTTACCAAAGACCACAGGAATGTAAAGACCCCACATGTTTAGATGGTTAACAGTTCCTTATTTCTGTCAGTGCTGTGAAATATTTAGAAGTTACTAACATTCAGAAAGAAAATCAAAGTAAAGTTAATAAAATAATCCATGAACTCTTCCTTCGGTGTCAAATGTGAAACACTGACACAGACTGTGTCGACTGTGTGTGTGTGTGTGTGTGTGTGTGTGTGTGTGTGTGTGTGTGTGTGTGTGTGTGCGCGCGCGCATATGTACGACAGTGAAGTTGTGAAATACCAGTAAGAAAAAGTACTGAAAACATAACTGTGACAACTTTCTTATAAGAAACAAGACTTTCTTTTCATTTAAAGATGAAACCTCATGGTTTTATTTTATTGTACTGATATAACAAAAAACTATATACAGTGGGTTGCAAAAGTATTCATACCCCTTGAACTTTTCCATATTTTGTCACATTACAACCACAAACATAAATATATTTCACTGGAATTTAATGTGAAAGACCAACACAAAGTGGTATACAATTGTGAAGTGGAATGAAAGTTATACATGAATCAACAATTTTTTTACAAATAAAAAACTGAAAAGTGCGATGTGCAAAATTATTCAGCCCNCCACAAAGTATTGACTCAGGGGGGCTGAATAATTTTGCACATCGCACTTTTCAGTTTTTTATTTGTAAAAAAATTGTTGATTCATGTATAACTTTCATTCCACTTCACAATTGTATACCACTTTGTGTTGGTCTTTCACATTAAATTCCAGTGAAATATATTTATGTTTGTGGTTGTAATGTGACAAAATATGGAAAAGTTCAAGGGGTATGAATACTTTTGCAACCCACTGTAGATAAAATAAATAAATTAATTTATTAATCAAACTAAACTACCATAATTTTCTTTAGTCAATTGAAAATTGGATATCCTGCAAAACAACAGTGTTCTTAAAGGTCATTTTTGTAGACGTACCAAATTACTGACTTGTGGGCAGCTGTTATGGGCAGCTGTTATGGTTTTTAATTATGTAAGAAATACCAGGGTCAATTTTAAATAATAAAAATAGAAGCCACAAGAGGGTGTGATGTTATATTTTCACATAGAAGCAGCATACTTAGAGATAAAGTCATGGCCAAAAACACTGGCATTCTGCCCCACAAACAAAAATTGCAGAAATAAACCCTAATGTGATATTGTTCCACACAAAACTCTAGAACAAACTGGACAAAATTTACAACATGAACATAATATTTTGAAGCTCACATACAGGTCAGTTACAGTAAACATTTGTATATTTCTTACGTGTCTCTACTGAAATTTCATAATATTATTCTTTTACCAAGTTATCTGGGGTTTTATCATTTAATTTTTATTATAAGATTTCTCCATATTTCCTTAAGATTTGGATCTGGCAACTTTGGAACTCTCCAGTGTGTTGTCTTAAACAATTTCATAATGCATTATAAATTATGCAATGAGCCAATATTCTACTAAAAGGCCCATGATAAATGTATAGATACTATATACACTATAAATAGTTTTTTTTTTCCTTTAGAAATTTATAGTAATTCTTGTTTTGCACAAGCTATTCGCATACGTGCGCTTTATGTTGGGTTGTTTTATGTTGGGTGTAGCACCTTGCTCCTGGAGAATGTTGTTTCATTTTGTATACTGTACAACACTTTATATTGTTGGAATGACAAATACACTACTTGAATACTTGAATTCTTGATCTCTGACAGACTTAGGTTGATCAGATATAAACTCCTGAAGAAAGTGGCATACAATAAACACATGAATATTAAAGTCTTTGAAGACCAGAGAGTGTTTATACTTTTCCACAATTTAGACTGTTAAAACTTTGGTCTGTAGAAGGAAACCTGAAGAACCCCTTTAGTTTTAATTTAACCTTTTCTGAGGCAGTTTTATTAATTACAATTAATTAATGACTTTAATAAAATACCTGTTGGGTAGTTTTATTATTATTGTTTTATTGTTATTGTTTCACGTGGTTCACGTGGTAAATAAACTTATGTGTTCTTGGTCTCAGCTTCCCAGTCTCCCCCACTTTGTAACAGAATTGTTTTATGATTTTTTCACATTTCACACAACAAAACTCTAAAGCCTTCCACACACTAAATATTTTTGTCTATAACTTATACTATGTAAACAAATAAAAACAAATGCAAATAAAATACTTGCTGTAAGAAAATGTGTGTTCTGCCTCTATAGATTTTATTTAAACATATATCTATGGTGACAGCCACTGTATCATGATGTGGCAAAAATAAATGAATGGCCTGTGATGTCCCCCACATCTCATCACGATCCAGACGTAACATGAAAAAATTTTAGTGATCAGTTAATAAATTACAATATATGTGAGTTTTTATAATAATTAAAGTATTATAAATTAAAGTAATTAAGTAAAAAGTAATGAAGTAAAGTAAAACTCAGGTGAGCGGTGAAATTTGAACAATTGGACAGTCAACAGAAACATGTCATGAATTCATGCCATAGGAAGGGGCAGGAAGCAGGACCAGATGATGGAGACATGCTTATGGAAGTTCTCACAAGACAAAGGGACTCTAATCTGGTGGGTTGAGCTATATACTCACCCACACAGAAGAAGGACAGCCCACCTAAGAATTATATACCAAAGTGGTATCTCTGAGAAATCACCGCTCTCTTATCATTCGTGATCTTATCAATGCACTTTTTACAGTCATTGTTAGTAGAGACTAAGTAATAGATCCATTTGAAGTTTATACCTCGCCATCTTAAAAAATAATTTCAGCAAAAATATAGATGTTATCAGACTAAGGCTTGTTTAGTTTAACTGCACAGAGCTATAATTACCCAACATAAATCCATTATGTTTACATCACATTTTGATCACAAACTACAAACTCTTGTATTTACCCACTTCCTGAATATTGCTTGCTTACACAGTTATTGCGTAGTCTCAGTGTATTGCTACTTTTGTTGCAAAACGTTCCGTGTTTTTTGTAAAACTCCCACAGTGCACAAGTTTTATTTTTTTGCATATTTTAGTACTGTACAACTAAGAAGAATCAAATAGTTCCAAGAGCATTGCTTTTTATAGTATTTATATATAAAGCAGTTTACCGTTTAAAAAACAGACATTGATCAGAGGTTTTCAAACCATCATATGTCACTGAATGTAAAAACAACACAAGTTTGATATACAATTGTATAGGATGCGGGTGGCACAGTGGCTTAGTGGTTAGCACGTTCGCCTCTCAGCGCTAGGGATTCCCGGTTTGAATCCCCATCTGGGTGGAGTTTCCATGTTCTCCCCGTGTCCGCATGAGTTTCCTCCGGATTCTCCGGTTTCCCACAGTCCAAAAACATGGATCAAGGTCAAATGAATTCTTCAAATTACCCCATATAGAGTGTGTCTGTGTGAGTGAGTGTGTGCCCAGCGATTGATTGGCGCCCTGTCCTGGGTCTATCTGCTCAGCACCTGAAACGTTCTCCTCTGGATGGGCGTGGGGGACCCCCCCCCCGCAACCCTAGTAGAGGATAAAGCGGAAGATAATGGATGGACGGATGTAAAGGATGCCACCCTGTGCAAATAAAATTAACTACACTGGGGGCAAAAACTATAAACGGGGGGATTTTCTTGTTTTTGCAGCTCTGATTGGCACCATGTCCTGAATGTATCTGCCCAGCGCCCAAAACGCTCTCACCTGGACGGGATATAGGATTAAGCAGAATATGATGAATGAATGAATTATCATAGCAGTAAAAATAATAAGTATAACAAATATCCCTTTTGTTAATTCATTCATTCATTCATTCATTATCTCCCGCTTTATCCTCTATTAGGGTCGCGGTGGGGTTTCCCATGCCCATCCAGGGGAAAACGTCTCGGGCGCTGGGCAGATACACCCAGGACAGGGCGTCAGTCCATCGCTGGGCACACACTCACTCACACAGGCAGACTCTATATGGGGCAATTTTGAGAATTCAATTGACTTGATCCATGTTTTTGGACTGTGGGAGGAAACCGGAGAACCCGGAGGAAGCCCACGCAGACACGGGGAGAACATGGAAACTCTACCCAGATGGGGATTCGAACCGGGAATCCCTAATGCTGAGAGGCGAACGTGCTAACCACTAAGCCACCGTGCCGCCCTATTGGTAATTCAAATGTAAAAAAAAAAAAAATCATTAATTCATTTATTATCTTCCGCTTTATCCTCTATTAGGGTCGCGGGGGGGTTCCCCATGCCCATCCAGGGGAGAACGTCTCGGGCGCCGGGCAGATAGACCCAGGACAGGGCGCCAATCTATTGCTGGGCACACACTCACTCACACAGACACAGTATACATGGGGCAATTTGGAGAACTCAATTGACTTGATCCATGTTTTTGGACTGTGGGCGGAAACCGGAGAAACCGAAGGAGACCCACACAGACACGGGGAGAACATGAAAACTCCACCCAGATTGGGATTCGAACCGGGAATCCCTAGCGCTGAGAGGCGAATGTGCTAACCACTAAGTCCCCGTGCCAACCTTGGTGAGTTTATCAATCTATACATTTTATTATTATGTGAAATTATTTTTGTCTACGACTTTAAAAAGCTTTACTTTACTTCCATTACTATTATTTTACTTTCTTTATTTATTTATTAAGGCGGCACGGTGGCTTAGTGGTTAGCACGTTCGCCTCTCAGCACTAGGGATTCCCGGTTCAAATCCCAATCTGGTTGGAGTTTCCGTGTTCTCCCCGTGTCTGTGTGGGTTTCTTCCGGGTTCTCCGTTTTCCTCCCACAGTGCAAAAACATGAATCAAGTCAATTGAATTCTCCAAATTGCCCCATATAGAGTGTGTGTGTGAGTGAGTGTGTGCCCAGAGATAGATTGGCGCCCTTTCCTGGGTCTATCTGCCCAGTGCCCAAACGTTCTCTCCTGGATGGGCATGGGGAACCCACCGCGACCCTAATTGAGGATAAAGTGAAAGATAATGGATGGACATTTATTTATTTATTTCCTACTTCCCTACGGTCTCTATGGAATCTAGTGATTCATATTCTTATCCAGCAAGCGGCAGTAATATACCACTAATCATAGTGCCAACAGCTGCTAGAAACCCGAAAGAAGACGAAGAAGAAGATCAGTGCTGCGCGTGCGCGGTAGAGATCTGGTCCAGTCGAAGCTAACGGCGGGACATAGAGGTTAAACTCAGGAGGTTCGTTAACGACCTGCTTTAATATTTAATATTTTCCAGTTAACGTAATCGAACGAATCATCGATATGTATGCAGTATTATATGAGTTTCTGTGCTGTATGTCGGTAAAACTGGTTAACTAATTATTTCGCCTAACGTTCAGCCACGAAAATAAACTAAGGTTGGTTTGTATAGATGTTTCCACGGCTCACAGTTAAAGTTATTTATTGAGCAGTTGTATTTGTTATAACCGACTGACGTATTTATCGCGTATCTTTTAGGTGTCGACTCATAAAACGATGCTTCGCAGAAAACCGACGCGGATTGAACTGAAGCTGGACGATACAGAGGAGTTCGAGAGCGTGAAAAAAGAACTGGAGGTAGATCCAGACTCAGGTTAAACACTTCCTCTGTGCGCTGTTTTGAAAGCTGGATCTTTAATTAATTGATTTAATTGATCAGAGTATTCCGTCTAGTAAACGAAGAAATCACTGTCATTCATTCATTCATTCATTATCTCCCGCTTATCCTCTATCAGGGTCGCGGTGGGGTTCCCCATGCCCATCCAGGGGAGAACGTCTTGGGTGCTGGGCAGATAGACCCAGGACAAGGCGCCAATCCATCGCTGGGCACACACTCACTCACACAGACACACTCTAAATGGGGCAATTTTGAGATTTCAATTAACTTGATCCATGTTTTTGGACTGTAGGAGGAAACCGGAGAACCCGGAGGAAACCCACACAGACACGGGGAGAACATGGAAACTCCACCCAGATGGGGATTCGAACCGGGAATCCCTAGCGCTGAGAGGCGAACATGCTAACCACTAAGCCACCGTGCCGGGAAAT